>NDXB01005639.1:46511-68868 GCA_002631895.1 Agapornis roseicollis | reverse complement strand
TTTTTTTTTTTTTTTTTTTCCAATTATTTTTCACTTGTGTAAAGCTTGCTTCTCCCCTTGCAGACTAGATAGAAAGCTTTCGAAATGCCAGAAGGTGTCTATGATCCAGAGTAAGTTCCTCATTCAGATTGGACTATAGAATACTGGCATTTCTGGAACCTCAGTTTTCTATCACTAGTAGTTGGGGGAGGGAGGGGAGATTTATCACTGTCTGTTGAGAGACATGGGTGTAATTATGTCAAATTTGTGAAAAGTAGAAGATGTTTGTCTGGATGAAGAGAAATTGGGTAGTGTAATGTAGTGTGAAAAATTTTCACTGTGTTTCTAGTGAATGATAATGTAGACGGCATTCTGAAAACAGCTGGCCATGAGTCCTTTTTTTGAAAAGCCCAGATGTGAATACATAGCCAATCTAATGTAAACCTATAAAATCTGTATTAAAAGATTATCTGAACTGGTTCAGTCACAAACATATGTTGGGACCAATTGTATTTAAACAAATTTTTTTTTGCTACTTTGATAATGTTGCCTATTCAGACTCTCCTTGCCTGATGAATAAATAAATTGACACTTTGGCACTCCTTTTCTTCTCTGTTTTTTTTCCATGCAGTCTATTACTTGGGAATAATGCTCTTTTCATTTTTTTATTTTTTCCTTTTTTCTTTCTGAAGGGTGGAGAATTCCTTTCCTGGTGGGAGAGGCAGGTTTTCACTTGTTCCCTCAGATGCATGTCTAACCTTGGAGCAATGCATTTACCTCCCTGATTGCTTCTGTCATCTTGCTTCAACCTTGTACTGAATTCCTCATCCTGCATTTCCCTTTCTCTGCTCACGTGGAAGCTTGTTGCTGTGTTCGTTCCACCCACGAGCTGGCGTGCATGCTAAGCTTTAGAGACTGCACAAGGACTAATGAATCAAGTTCTTACACCATGCATGTGACGGAGTTCATCATGGTGTCAAATAAATTGCCAGGCAGTGATCTCAGAGCGTATATCTCACTGCTGTGCAAAGTTATACCTGCAGTATGGGATTTATACGTGAGCCAGTTAATTGAATAAATAATAGTGAAATGGGCATCTAGTAGATTAGGACAGCCTATCTTTAGTCTTCGCCAATAGTGAATAAGCCAGTCAAGTGCAAACCACATTTCTCTGGATGTGTATCTAACTTTTGTTTTGGGTAAACAAAGCTTCAGTTTCCGGAGTTACTACTCAGTGACAAAATCAAGATTTATCTGATAGGCCTCTGAATCCTCACAGTCAATTAAATCTCTGCATGGGTTGTAATTATAGTGCTTCATCTTATTATGAAAGTGCCTAGGTCCTGGAAAGCATACTGGATACTAATGTACTTTAGGAATTTTTGAATAGTGATAAAGAACTGGAGAGTGACAGACAGAGGTCCATTCTAGAGTGAAATAACTGCATGTATGCTTATAGTACCTCCAGTTTGCCCAGACTAGGTATGCTCTGACAAGTTGAGGCTCTTTTTTCAGCTTATGATGATTCTATCCATTATCCCTTAAATAGATAAATGAGGAGCACTTTACTTTTTTGCATCATACGCATTCTGGAAATTTATGTTGAGTGTTTGATTGCATGCTTACATTTAGAACAAATTGTTTAGCTTTCTATGCCTTGAGAAAAAGGAAACAACAGATTACTGTATATATGTTGAGTAAATTAATCTGATTTAGTCAGTAATTGTATCAAATTATTTATGAGCTTATTGTACATTTCAGGCAGCTGACATTGAGCCAGGCTTTGATACTTACAGATCCTATTTTCCATTGCAGGTACATGTCAACTTTGTATTCACATCCAGATTTTCCAGAAAAAGGACCAAAGGAGATTAATCAAGAACTGATGAACTCTGTCAGTCACAACCCACTTCTGCTGCTCACTCCTCAGAAAGTCAAACGCTACATTGAAGCACTGTGGAATAAGAAAAGCTCAGGGCAGCCTGTCACCTTCACAGATATCTTTGGAATGCTAATAGGTGAAACACTTATCCATAATGTAAGTTTATTTTTTTTTTTTTTATGATTATGACAATTGTGAAACTATTGCACACTAAACCACTATCTTTTTGAAATGACCTTGGTAACATCTAACAAAGCATGTTTAGCAGTAAGAATACTTGAAGTTACAAGTGAACAGATACTGGATAAAAAACTTGTAAAATGCTTTCCTTGCTCTGGGACATGTTTTTGAATGGTTCTTTTTCTTTAAGACCTAGGAAAACATCATGCATGTATCGTGCAACAGAAATGACCTCAGTCAGTGGGTACTTGCAGCAAGCTCTTAACATTGTGTATCATCCATTAAAACTACTGCTCAAGCAATTTCAACAAAAATTACCACATGGTTGTCCTGGTTTTGGCTGGGATAGAGTTAATTTTCTTCCTCATAGCTGGTGCAGTGCTGTGTTTTGGATTTAGTCTGAGAATGATGCTGATAACACACCAGTGTTTTAATTGTTGCTCAGGAGCACTTACCCTGATCAAGGACTTTCCAGTCTTATTCTCTGCCAGTGAGGAGGGGCACAAGAAGCTGGGAGGGAGCAGAGGCGGGACACTTGACACAAACTAGCCAAAGGGGTATTCCATACCTCAACATGTTATGCCCAATATATAAATTTAGGGGAGTTACCTGAAAGGAACTGATCACTGCTCAGGTCGGTCTGGGTATCAGTCAGCAGCTGAGCATCACTGCTGTTTGTTGGGTTTTTTTATAGTTTTCTCTCTTTGTAATTTGCCTTTTCATTATTATTAGTGGTAGTAGTAGCATAATATTGTACTTTATTTTAATTACTAAACTGTTCATATTTCAACCCATGGATTTTATCTTTTTTCTGATTCTCCTCTCCATCCCACTGCAGGGGAGGGAGAGAGCAAGCAGCTGCATGGTGCTTAGTTGCCATTCTTGAGTTAAACTATGACAGTGATGCAACCTCTTTATGCACATTTTGCTGTAAGATAGGCAGCATTTGCTTAACAAAATACTAATTTCAAGGTGAAAGATCAACATCTCTATTATTATTCTTTTTTGAGAAACAAGACCATAGGAGAGCTTCATACTGTTGTGTTTTATTATTTAATAATTGTATTGACTGAATCAGACACAAACACTTCAAGTTCAAATGTATCAGGAGAGCAGAATTTGGATTTGATCTGATGGTAAGATTGAAATGTATTAACAGATTCACAGACATGTTTTATACATTTGTATCTTCCATGAGCATACATTGCCATTGGTTTTAAACATTCTAAAATGCTGAAAAACAGGCAACATAGCTCTTAGTAACTTGTATATTGAGTAAGTTTCTGACAATGAAGGCATATTAATGATTGTGTGAGGTTGGTTAGAAGTCCCAGTTAGTAAGAAGTTAAACAAATGCACAGATCTTTAGCTTACACCTGAACAACGGGTGAAAAGTGGAAATAAGGCTCTTGGGTACTCACTGATGTCATGATGACTCTCAGCCTTTCTTGATTGCAGACTCCAGAATATCTTCTGCAGGAAAATGCAGATATTTGTTTAACAAGTGTAAGTCTCTTAAGAGTCTGTTTAATTTTCATAGTTATCTTTGCTGCCTTTTCAGAAAAGTAGTAGTCTCCCAAATATCAGCAGGACTTCATAGGATCCATTTAAACATAGTGTCTTTCTTTTCATTCAGAGAATGGACACCACTTTGAGCAACATGAAAGAGAAAATCAATAATGCGCAATGTGCTCTCCCACTCTTTACATGTCTCCATGTCAAACCAGATGTCTCAGAGCTGATGTTCGCAGGTATGTTTTCAATCCTCAGGTGGCACAGTTTAATGTGAGGTGTCCCTGCCTGTGGCAGGGGGGTTGGAACTAGATGATCTTAAGGTCCTTTCCAACCCTAACTATTCTATGATTCTATGATTCTAATCTGTGTATTGAGTCACTTGTGAAAAGGAGAGTGAAGTGCGTGACTGACAGAACAGCCTATTTTTTTAATACTTCTGAGAATAACTGTATCCTGCAACTTGGCACACTTAGAAATTATTAGTCTTGTGGCATGGTTTAGGAAGGAATTTGCCATGATATAGAACATTCTTCAGGGCTTAACAAAATTCACATTGTTGTAAATTAAGTACAGGTAGACTTTTAATTTGTAAAAAAGAATAGGAAGTTGTGATGTTGAAGGATATACTGAACAGGGACATCATAAGGACTGTTCTGGTGGGTTTTAAAAGATGATTGGAAAATGGATGCATTTGTGTTCAGTGGCTTCTAGGAATCTGACAGTAGAGTCTGTTAATAAGAACTGACTCAGGGATAAGTGATCACATATGTAAGTAGGTGGATACTTATTCAATCAGTGCAATATTTGCACAAAGATTACAGGTCTGTGGAGAGCAGCATCGAATGGTTGTATTCCTCATGGTGTATCATGGAACTGAGCCATTTACTGGCTTTTAAGATGCCTCACTTGGAGCATTGTATGCAGTTCTGGCATCCTCAACATAAAAAGGACATGGAGCTGTTGGAACAAGTCCAGAGGAGGGCCACGAGGATGATCAGGGGACTGGAGCATCTCCCATACGAAGACAGGATGAGAAAGTTGGGGCTGTTCAGCCTGGAGAAGAGAAGGCTGCGTGGAGACCTCATAGCAGCCTTCCAGTATCTGAAGGGGGCCTATAGGGATGCTGGGGAGGGGCTCTTCATTAGGGACTGTAGTGAGAGGACAAGGGGTAACGAGTTCAAACTTAAACAGTGGAGGTTTAGATTGGATATAAGGAAGAAATTTTTTCCTGTTAGGGTGGTGAGATGCTGGAATGGGTTGTCCAGGGAGGTTGTGAGTCCTCCATCCCTGGCATTGTTCAAGGCCAGGTTGGATGAAGCCTTGTGTGGCGTGGTTTAGTGTGAGGTGTCCCTGCTTATGGCGGGGGGGTTGGAACTAGATGATCTTAAGGCCCTTTCCAACCCTAACTATTCTATGATTCTATGCATTTTTTCCTGTCCATGGAAAGGCAAACAGATTGTATTTTAAGACAATGCCTTTTGTTTCTCTGTCATTCTTGGGTTTGGAAATTTATTCTCAGACCATTTTGAAACTTAAATTTATATATATATATATTTTTAACCTGAAATTAAGTCTAACACCATAACAGTGTCTTTAGGTTTCTGTGAAATGTTAAGTGATAGCCAAGTTTTATTCCATATATATTGCAAAACAAATTGTTTCCTAACAATTGACAAGAATATTGCTTATCCTTGAAGTATCTTAGTACACTGTAAGAGTCAAGACAAAAAACAGGCTGGTGTCTCTCCAACAACAGATATCTATTTAACACTAGTATATCAAATAGGTAAAGGGAAATGTCTTCAGCCATATAGGATTATTACTCTAAGATGAGTGAAATGAGACTTGAACAAAATACAAAACAATTAGGTATATTATCTCTTTTTTACTTCTTGCACAGTGTAAAGTCCTGTGGGCTTTTGCTTTTATTTATTCCATAGGTTTTAATCCCATCTAGTAGCATCAGTTGAGAGTTGGTCCAGTTGTGCTAATTCTGTGCGAAGGATATGTATATGTACATAGTTGCATATAAGATTGAGAACAGAAACACCAGGTAGCTTGCCCAAAGTTTATAACTCAGTCGTATTCACAATTCCTTGAAGGATTATTTGGAAAATTTGTTGTCAAAACTTTGTGCATAATGAAAAATAAGGTAGTAAATTAGATTCTTTTTTTCACAGGAGAATGTGAAACTTTCCTCCTTAGGAAACTGAAACCTTTCTGTTTGAGAAGCATTTTGGGTTTTGATGTGCTTCTGTTTGCTGATGAATTTTATTTGGGTTACTTATTTACCATTTTAAAGGCAAAATTATCTTTAGTTCATAATCATAGAATCATAGAACAGTTAGGGTTGGAAAGGACCTTAACAGCCTTCTGTGAACAAGACCAGAAGGATGGTCTAATTTGTGTAGATTTAGCAGTAGGCCTAAAAAAGGTAGTGAGTATGCCAAGGGATCTTGGTTTTGCATTTTGAAGTCTATCACCTGTATCATTATATAGGATGCTAGATCTTGATAATTTCTATTGTAAGTTTTTTTTTGGTTTTTTGTTTTTTTTTTTTTTTTGTTTTTTTTTTTTTTTTTTTTTTTTTTTTTTTTTTTTTTTTTTAGTTTTTTTTTTGTTTTTTTTTTTTTTTTTTTTTTTTTTTGTTTTTTGTTTTTTGTTTTTTTTTAGACCTGAATAGCTGTGAGCACTTTCATGTTGTTTCAAGTTGAAATATATTAATTGTATCAGATAACATTCCTTCTGCAATGGTGCAAGATTTCATGCAGCTGCTAATAGCTTTCATGACCCAGGCTCTGCATGTGTTTCCTACCAATAGCATTTCTGACCCAGGTGGTTCCAGCATACCCAAACCTGCAGTAATCATTCTGACTGAGCATAATTATAGTGATTTAAAGACATTTATTTTTTCTTTTTATTATGGTAGCTTCTTTAATGATAAGAAATTACCTGAAGATGCTGATATCCAGTGTTAAGGAGGGGAGTGGAATTTAATGTTTGGCTTTGCTATTGCGTGCTCCCATACCTTAACAGCCTCGTTTACCATCTTTGTTGCTGCTGCAGTGACTGACCAGTCAAAATTTGGATTTGGCAGTTTTGCTCTTGAAAGTCACTGTAATAAGCTTATGTCTGCAAGAGGGTGAGTGTGTGTCTTGCTTTGTACCAATAAGTGCTACAGAATTTATTTGGAAGCAGAGCTGCCTTGAAATATGGATTCATAGCTCTGGGTTCCTCAATTGGTGCTTGGTCATTGCCATTGATGATCATTGCCATGATCATCACACATACCAGATCATGCATGTGGTTTTAATCTCCCTGCATGCAGCAAGGCTGGAACTTGGTCTCAGTGTGTGGGTACAGGCCATGCATTTATGTTCCCAATCCTGAATCTACCAAATGCTTAATGTTAGCAAAAGATTCTGTCTTTGTTGTCTCCTCTGAGAATGGGAAAAATCTGCTGCATCTTCAGCTGGTATGAAGCAGTGTAGAGTTATGATCTAAGTTAAATCAGAGCCACATCTAAAATGCAGTGAACACATATGAGAGGTTTTACTTTAATATATTTTGGATTAAGCTAGACCCAGGAAACTAGCCTGGTTTGCTGTGATATAAACACTTAAGTATTTCTGTTGGTATAGAGTTCTTGTCTCTTGGAACATTCAAGTCCTGCTCATTTGAACGGCCACTGTCTCAAGGAGCTTCTGGAATGGCAGAAGATAATGCTAAAGCCCTTTAATTTTAAGGCAGAGACCTTATTTCCCTAAGCAGGATATGTGATTTGAGAAATCATCTTCTTCAGTGCAAATATAAAATGAAAGTAGACTATTACAGATTACATTAATTCTAATTCTAAATTCAGGTTTTCTGTCAACATGGTTCTGAACAGTTATCTGCCAATTCCTGTTTATATATCTAAATGGAAATACCATTAAATTCCTGGACTGGGTTTTCAAAGGAATATCCTTCTCTAATAAACATGGAGTGTTTGGAAAATAAGATGTTTCATTTGACTTAGCATAGATAAGCATTGCCCCATGAAATAAAACTCTCAGCCATCATGATTAAATCTTTTCTTTTGGGACAAGTGATAACCTTATGCTTAACATTTCAGCAGAAATGCTGGACATCTTGAGTAGTAGATAGCATCCTGTGACTTGTGGGGATATTTCAATTCTGTTTCTTTTGCCATTCTATTTCAGAATTATTTCTAATTTGTTTACAGAACTAGTCAAATATAGAAGATAAAATAGATGAATGGGTGAAATACTAGAAACATAGGGGAGTTTTTGTTTGCTGTTGCTCCTTTCTGAAATGAATTCTCTGATGTAAGCAGCTCCACAAGTATCAAAGAAAATATTTTAAAATAAACTAAAATCCAGTTTCTAAAAATGTATGCATCTTAGAGTGTAAATCAGTTCTGAAATTTTTCTTCTAAGATTAGAAAATGTATTTAAATATTTTATTCTGTATTTTTATTGAGGTCTCTATTCAGTGAAATGGTATATACTTTTAAAAATATGTTTGGCATTGTTTGGTACTGGTAAGTCTCTCATCTGACTCTCAGCTTTGCCCTTTTCATACGGGATTTCACTAGAAACTTTACGTTTTGGTGCAATCCAAATACCTTTTGTAGAATATTTCATTTTGTGATAATAAATAAGTTTTCTGCCACTTCTGCCACAGCCCTTTACATTTTGGTAGGAACTTTCTGACCCATGATGCATTTCACATGACAGGGAATAATATTAAAGCATGAGATGAAAACCAGATGTCATTTTGTGTTTCTCACTTGGGATAGCTCATTTTATACTTCTGGTTTTACAGCCTTACATTTTTTCAGCAAATTTTATTATAAGAGAGAATGAGAATTCTTCTCTGCTGAGACATTAGGCTGTCCTTCATTTAACATCAAAATTTTGACTTCTGCATAACCTTAGAGATATTTTGTTGGGTATTTAACTCCCCATTTACCTAGAATTTTTTTGCTTGGACAGAGATTTCATTAATTTATGTATTTTCACCCTCTGTTTCTATTCAGGTTGAGATTGCTCACGAAGTACAGTTTTGTTTCTTATTTTGCAGACTGGGTGGAATTCAGTCCGTATGAGATTGGTATGGCAAAGTATGGCACTTTCATGTCTCCTGATTTGTTTGGAAGCAAATTTTTTATGGGGACAGTGGTGAAGAAGCATAGTGAAAATCCTTTGCATTTCTTGATGGGTGAGTATGTTGCAGAGTATGTGGTTTATGTTAAAATACACCAAATTTCAGTAGTTCATGGACAAGAGTTTTTAAATGCAGTCACAGAAAGAGTGAGATGAGGAGTTCTCAGTTTATTGGAATATATCCATTTGTAAGATTTTGGACATGGATTCGCATTCCCTATGTTTTGGTTTCTGTTATGTACCTCTGAGCTTACAGCTTAACATATTCCCAAATAAGAGGTGTGTTCAGAAAGCAAGCAACTGCTTAAATAGTCCATTTTATGGGGGCTTGTTTTTCTTCTACCAGCCTTCATTCATTGTTTACTTTTTCCTTTTCAGGTGTCTGGGGCAGTGCATTTTCCATATTATTTAACAGAGTGCTTGGTGTCTCCAATTCTCAGAATAAAGGGCCCACCATGGAAGAAGAATTAGGTAATATTAGTAAATAATTCTTCTACTATGCAAGAGAGTTACTAGCAAGAATCAGTGCATACTCAGTCTGTGGAAGGATGGCACTCTGCTAATAGTAATTTTAAGAATGTGGAATTCAAGCAACTTTAATTGCTGACACTGCTAGATGCTGATGAGGTCAGAGAAAGAGAGTTAATAATTTTCTTTCACTTTTGTTTCTGATCAGTATCAGAGGTACTGAAAGTCACATGCATATATCCAACTATTTTAATGAAGTTAGTAGAATCCAACTACCTTTTTTATGTCATTATGCTAGTTTCCAGAGATCAGAAGTTGACAGATACTTTGTAATTCCTATTCAGAAGACAGCATTTCAGGGAAATAGATAACCAACAAATATGTTGTACTAGACACCAAATTTTTCTGAAGAGGATAGACAGAAAATGCAGATTGAGTTCATTTAAAAAAACTATTTTTGATTTTGACCTGTGTCCTATGCCATTGCTCAAGAATTTGTACACATTTGTCTTTGGTGCGTGTTTGTCCATTGACAGCATTTGAATGGTGATTGAGGACCCACTGAGTATTAAAAAGCATTTAAAAGAAAATACACGATGACTAAGCTCTCCCATCTCTGTTGTTATTTTTACAGTGTTGTATATAAGTCTAAGAGGGCATAGTGCTCTTTAGGAAAAAGCAACAGTAGTGGTCATCTGTATCCAGTATTCATTGCCAAGGGTAATAAAGCAGTGCTTTTTTACACTTTATACCATGGTGAATCTATTCAATCTTCTCTTTCAGCCAGGCCTGCTTACAGGAATTAAATTTAGACTTAAACAAAAAGTGTGAAGTGTAATTGCTGTTGTTTTGATACTGCATGTATAGAAATTACAACATTTGTTGGAAATCACAGTCCAATGCAGTGTGTGCCACCAGAGACCAACACCTACATTATCATTCTATTAGAAAAAGAAGATGTTATTTTATTTTCATTTTGTTAATGATGAAAACAGTTAGTTGATAATATGTCCAAGTTCGCTAGGAAAACCCCTCATTCAGTTTATTTTAACTGGCTTCAAATTTTAATTAGAGATGATTCTTGGTGTACATTTTACTAGGGAATAAAGGGGTTTAGTTTTCAGAAGTCTCTCAGGTACATTTGCATCACTGAAATTCAGTGCCTGTCTCTAGTCTTTGTAGGATATAAGCTTCCAAGATGAGACTGCTCATAAAACACTGGAAATCTACAGTGTTTCAAGAAAAGCTTCCCCCCATAATTAGCAAAAATAATGCAGTTAGCATATAATCCATTCTCACATGAGTTTACCTCTGCTACAAGCCTTACCTTAGGAGTAGAATGTGTTGCTTTTTCAGTATTCTTCTTGACTTTGAAATGTTTTAAGTTAGTAATGATTGATTAACAATGATTTTGTGGTTGTTTTGGAAACAAAGCAGTTACCCCTAACAAAATGCAGATTTTTGACTGAGAAGTTCACTCATTTCTGGTTTTATTTCTCTCATTTAAGGTTATGAGATGAAAACCATTGTCTTTTCTACCCATGTAACTGTATTGGCCTTTATTTTTCACACATACTCCAGTAGAGCTTTCATAGCTATCTTGTCTTTTTTTTCCCACACTATTTTTAAGGGTACCCAAACATAAATGTACGAATGAAGAGTTCCTATTAAAAAAAAAAAAAAAGACAAATTGGCAGGTAATTAACAGAAATTAATGTAGTCTTCCTAGTTTACTAGGAGTTACTGAGAAGACAGAAGCTATATATCTAGATTTTAATCAAGGTGAATGAAGTGTGTCAGATATGTGGTGCAGAGGTGAGTAGTAGATACTGCTTTATTATTACATTTTGTTTTATCACCTCTTTCACTAATCTGCTTAGTGCAGAAGCTTTGCAAAAATTGCAGGCTAAAGCAAGTACATTCTGATCAGATACTGAACGTAGAGATGTCCACAGCAAATCAAATTTCTTCAGCTGTATTTTCTATTATGAAGACTATAATTTTATGACTCAAATTGTTTTGAAATTCTTAGCTGTTCTGGAGATTAAACCCTGGCAGTTTAAAGTAATTTTCTATTTCTTTCAACAGAAAATATTAGGCTAAAGCACCTTGTAAGTAATGACAGTTCAGATAGTGAAGATGAATCACAGCACCCAAAAGGTAAGGAAATCTTCACATTTTATTTCATAATTTACTTTTTTTATCAGCTTTTGTGTATTATGGTCAAGTGTGTGGATGCTGGAAATTAGCCATAGCCAGTTTCCCTGAGTCTTACCCATAGTCTCTTATAACTGAGAACTTTGCTTTCATTTATATCAATGGTAAACTTAATTGCCTAGCTCAAGGATCCTAAAGGAGCCAGTGGCTCAACAAAACAGGGAAACCTTGAAAAAGAGACCTCAGGAGGTCCTTTGGCTTGACTTTATGACTCCCACTCAAGCTGATGATCAAATGATTCTCTCACATGTCTTCAGTCTTGGTATCAGCCCAACAGGGCTTCACAGAGGTCTGCAATATCGCATACACCCCAAAATGAGTCTTGCTGAGCCAGTGATATCCAGAAGTCTGTTCCCATCAAACTGCTGAGCTCGGGCATGTTCAAATTACCGAGTAAACTAATGCTATCCATTGTTTTCAAGGGTTCTTTGAGGAAATACTTGCCTGAGAATAGTTTAATTTGTGTTTCTAGCATTCATACATGTCTTCCAGCACCTTTACAAATGACATCTGATACAGGACATTCCTACTGTTTGGAACAATGTTTTAAACAATGCCTAAATCCCTGAAAAGGTATAACCACGAGGGGAGCACTGGGCAGTGGGAAGAAAAAATCCTATTGAAAATTATCTTTAGGTGCCTAAGCCAAGTCAGGATTTGTGTGATTTTAGTCAGGGTCTCTGTCTTATTCTAATAATGCTTTGTATTTGATGGTACATTTGGGAACAACAGTGTTTTTCACATGAAGATATTGGTTATGTTTTTAAAAATGTAAGCAAAGATGAAAGTGCTATAGCCAGTTTCTTTTATTTTAATAGTCCTTTATTTTAGCAGACCCAGGAATCTTGGGTTTATACTTTATATATTAACTGTCTTATCATTGGTTATTTTAATTTTCCTCTTCAGGCACTGAAAATACTGAAGGACATCAAGAATATCAGAACAGCAGTCAGGAAAGCTGGGTGCAGCGAATGCTGATGGCTTTGGTGGGTGATAGCGCCCTTTTCAACACCAGGGAAGGGCGTGCTGGGAAAGTGCACAACTTCATGCTGGGATTGAACCTCAACAGTTGTTACCCACTGTCTCCTCTGGCAGACCTTCTTACTCAGGAGTCTGTGGAGGAAGATGAATTAGATGCTGCTGTTGCAGGTTAGTTCACAGAAAGTCTGCATTGCTGCATATTCATTAGTAAAATCAGATACAGCTATTCTCAGTGAGGCTCACAACAGCATGTACTCCTCCAAAGGCAGGACATGCTTGTCACTTAGTGAAGTGCGAGCAGTAGATGTCTACGTTGACTTCTATAAAGGTTTTCAATATGGTTTCTCACAGCCTCCTCCTTCCTCCTAGAGAAACTGATGAGTTAGACTCTTGAGTTGTCAGTGTGGTGGTTAGGGAATTGGCTGACCATCTGCACCCAGAGGATGGTGGTGTATAGCTCCTTTTCCAGCTGGTGACCTGTCACTAGCGGGTTCCCCCAGGGATCAATATAGGGTTCAGTGCTGTTTGTAAGTAATGTGGATGGATCAAATGTATCCTGATGAAATTTGCCAATGATAGCAAACTGAGTGGGGAAGTGAACCGTTTGGGAGGGAGAGCCACCCTGCGGGATGAGCTGGATAGGCTGGAAGAGTGTGATAATAAGAACCATATGAAGTTCAGCAAGAGGAATTTGTGCTCCTTCCATGTTCTTGCATAGTGGCACAGCACTACCAACCACCCCTCACATAACGATAATCGCTTCAGCTGTTATTTTCTATTCAGAGGAAAGAGATTGTCCTAGCTGATTATTGTGCAATAGTAAATACCAGATGTCATTTAAAAGCTTAACTAGCAGACGCTCTCTAATGTGTGTTTGTTAATGTAGCAAATCCCTTTGAGTGGTTGTATAGTAATTTCCATCTGTACTCCACTTTCTAAATATTTTTATCATCTTAGAGGTGTTTACAACTGGATAATCTTAATATTTATAGTAGTTGTAAAAGAGGCAGGAAAGCGAGTAGTAAATTTATGGTTGGAAAAAATTACACTTGATGAGAATTTTGCATAATTAAGACGTGGGTAATCTTCAGAATCAACTATAAATTTCCTGGGGTTTAATTTCAATTGAAATTAAGTGCTGGTTTGGCAGAATGAGCCTGTCCCTCTGAGAAAATTACTTATGAGTACCTGAAATTTCTTTGGGTAAAATGTCTAGCAAAAATTTGATATAACTGCAATTTTTTTTTTAATGTTAGCTTAAGCCCACACTCATAAACTAGAGCTAACAAATCAAATCTAACAGTTATAAGTATTTGCAATCTTATGGTCAAGAATAGCTAAAAAAAACCCCTTGAAATTTCAGTAGATAATATAAAATTTAGTCATTCAGTAGTGTTAGAAGTATATCCACATTTTAATGCGGTGAATTTTACTATGTAACAGCCTAGTTGATCAGAAAAGTAGATAGAAAGGAAACTTTAGTGTAAATTTAAAACACTGTATATTACCAAGGCACTGGATACATTTAAACTTTGCATATTTATTCTACCACCAGTTTACCTATCAGCTTCAGTACAGACAGAAGTCTGAATTGCTTTATAAATTAACTCTCTTTTTCTTGCAAAACACTCCAAAGTAGAAATAAATGGATCAAAAAGGATATGTTTCACGTCTCTAGTTGTCTCAAACCTTTTGTAGACCCACTAAATTGCACTGCAGAGAATGAACTGTGGCAGGCCAAAGCCAGTGTTACAGTCATTACTAAGGGTTGAATTTAGGGTTTGCAGTGCATACAGCAGAGATCCCAGAAAGATCTGAGAGGAATATGCTTGACTTTACTATTGATTCTATCTGTGCTGAGCATTTTCTTAATTGGTCTCAAATATGCTTTAAAATTTTGTACTTCTTGAATGATTTCATTGTGAACTCAGAGTTGTTCAGTTTCTGTGCCCTGATATTACAACACACCAAAATCACTTGAGAAAATGCCAAGTGAATAGCAATAGGGAAAAAGTAACTCATAATCTCTGCTTCCGTATTTCGGTATTTATGGAAACTGCTATAGTAGACACACGTCAGTAACAAATGTGCTTTTCATCTCTCATACTTCCATTGAAGCTGCCATCTGTGACAAAGTTTGGTCTCTAGAACATGTTCTCTATTTTATTTCCAAACAATTCTTAATTTCTATTTGTGTATCTGATTGCTGCAGATCAGATAGGCATGCTGTGCTGGCTTGGCACAGAGCTGTACTTGGAAGCATCTTGTGCTTCTTCCAGTTTGCAGTTTGACGGACTTCAAGCTTCTTGTAATATTTCATAGAAGCATTCCACATGGACTGAAAATTAATGTCTGAGGCTCTCAGACATAAATAATCCATTCAGTCTCTATACTGTTTGATGAATCATGATGGATTCATTTACCAGAGCTGTTAGAGTATATAGAATGATTGCCCTGGATTCATGTGTTGTAAAGTATAAAAAGAACAAAGCTTCTTATGCAGTCCTTTAGAATAACTACAGCACAGGTTACAGAGTATGTGATGCTTATTGTACATTACAACTCTGCCAGGAGCAATTGCAGGCTCACCTGTAGTGTCCTGACCTACAGGTCAGTCTGCCTGCTTGCATTGTCTCACCACGGTATTGTGTGCTGCTTCTGGCCTCTGGCTCCAGATCCTGGATAAATCAAATTACATGCTGGGCCTGCTTTTAAAGTCATGTCATTAAAATAACACTGTATTATATTAATTGCTTTTTGAATCCTGACCCCACAAAATGGACACAGATTACATTTTGGAACTTGTCTTAGTTCAAAGATTAGAAATGCACTTCTAAAATTAATTATGATAAAAAGAAAAACTTCTAAGTTGAATTTCTACTGTAATCACAAAAGACCACAACTAATAAAAGCAATCTGTGTCATCATTATATATTTACTGATGGCATTTTTGACATTTTATCATTAAAAAATAATAAAATTATTATGATAAATTTTATTATGAAATCATGAAGTCTGTAAGCAATAAGAACTGTCTTGTTCTCCAGTGCCTTTTTGGTAGGAGGTTTGTGTATACAGTAACACCCCTATCATGAACATTCTTATAGGTGTTACTATATTTGCTTAAATGATCACTGTTGACTTTTGAATTCTAATTTTGTAAAATAATACAAAACTTGAAAAAAGATGCTGCTGCAAGTTCTGTAAATTCTGTTGAGAACAAGGGTTAAATTACATTTAATTTTTTTTTTTAAAGGAAATGATTTTAAAAAGGCAGTGGTCAATGATTTGAAAGTGTTTTCTCCCTTAGAAATCAAGGCAAATACTAGGAAACTAGTGTCTCCTTTCTTAGCAAAGTGTCCTCTTAATAAACAGTGCCAGAAATAAAAAGTCAAAATATCTTTTCTGAATTTATTTTTGCTGCTCGTAACAATAATTCTTTTCGTGCATCCTGAAATTATAGGAACTATAGTTTCAGTGATTATTGTTATTGCCAATAAGTGGGTGCTAGGAAATGTGATTACACAAGAAATAGTTGTAGCATGCTATTCAGCATTCCTTAGATTACGCTGCCCTCTACCGGTATGAGCGTTAGTTTTTAATCAAAAGCGAAAACATGCCCTGGATCTAAAGCAAGAAAAAACTGACAGGAGAAAAGTCTGAAATACTGCAGGGATCCTGAAGTACTGCAGGTTCTCCTGGAAGGCATGCTAAGGCACATGAAAACCAACAAGGTGCTTGGTGACAGCCAGCATGGCTTCACTAAGGGAAAATCCTGCCTGACCAATCTGGTGGCCTTCTCTGATGGGACTACAGAACTGATGGACAGGGGTAGAGCAGTTGATGTCATCTAATCCAGAGGAGAGCCACGAGGATGATCAGGGGACTGGAGCATCTCCCATATGAAGACAGGATGAGAAAGTTGGGGCTGTTCAGCCTGGAGAAGAGAAGGCTGCGTGGAGACCTCATAGCAGCCTTGCAGTATCTGAAGGGCGCCTATTCAGATGCTGGGGAGGGACTCTTCATTAGGGACTGTAGTGACAGGACAAAGGGTAATGGGTTCAAACTTAAACAGGGGAAGTTTAGATTTGATATAAGGAGGAAGTTATTTCCTGTTAGGGTGGTGAGGCACTGGAATGAGTTGTCCAGGGAGGTTGTGAATGCTCCATCCCTGGCAGTGCTCAAAACCAGGTTGGACAAAGCCTTGTGAGGCGTGGTTTAGTGTGAGGTGTCCCTGCTTATGGCAGGGGGTTTGGACCTAGATGATCTTAAGGTCCTTTCCAACCCTAACTATTCTATGATTGTATCATCATTTAGTAGTATCCAGAGACTTGATTAAGTGCAAAAGCACCTACTAAGAATTACTTGGGTTTTTCCTCAGCTGCACCCAGGAAATATTTGGCTTAAAAGGAAAAAATCATCTTCAGCCCTCAGTTTGGGTGTTAGAGATAGGAGGCTGTTTTATACTATACTATGACACTGCTATCACTAAGTGGCTTACATGTAATTCTGCCGAGTATTTAAATTTCTTATATGGATATGGGTTATCTTTTTTTTTACATTCCTACTATATTAGTGAGTATAAAGTAGTGAGATTTGGTATAAATTGAAAACCAAGACTCAATAGCCCTAATTTTAATAGACAAGTGCAAATATAGAATTCTAGCATCATAGAATGATTTGGTTTGGGAGGGACCTTAAAGCTCGTCTAGTTCCAGCCCTACTGCCATGGGCAGACACACTTTCCTCTAGACCAGGTTGCTCAATGCCCTGTCCAACCTGGCCTTGAAGACTGCCAGGGATGGAGCAACCACAGCTTCTGCGGGCAGTGTGTGCCAGTGCCTCACCACCCTTACAGGTAAGGGTGAGTAATCTAAATCTCCCCTCTGTCAGTTTAAAGCCATTCCCCCTTGTTCTCTCACTATGTGCTGTTGTAAAAAGTCCCTCTCCTGCTTCCTTCTAGGCCTCCTTTAGGCATTGGAAGCTGCTGTAAGGTTTCCCTGGACCTTTCTCTTCTCCAAGGTATGCAAGCCTGGCTTTCTCAGCCTGTCTTTATAGGACAGCTGATTCAGCCCTCAGAGCATCCTCATAGTCCTCCTCTAGACTCACTCAAGCAGATCCATGTCCCTCTTGTGTTGGGGGCCCAAGTGCTGGATCAATTATTGCAGGTGGAGTGACACAGACAAGTGTCATGCAGGAGCTGAACCATGTCAAGGCTTTTTAGGCAAATTTCAGTTATTTGGGGAAGAAGAGCTGAGAGGAACGAGGGATTGGGATGGAACCTGGGGAAGATATTTGGACAGGGTTGTAGGACACTGAGGGGATGTACACTATAAACCTGTCTCTTACTATCCCATGAATACTTCCTTTTGTGTAGTGGTTGTTAGGGATGACAGAGTAAAGATGGGAAAGTTAGGGTCAAACCTGGGCATTTGTCCCCTTTGGTTTTGTCTTGAGCTACCTCTGCTTCTGCCTTGGGACATGATCTGCTGAGGTCCTGTCCAGCTCTGTTTTTTTCACCTCATTCTCTAGTTGTTAAGATAAGCCTTAAGGTTACACATGAGTTCATGGTATGTTTACCTGGGATACTGTACATTTTAAAGTCTGTGGAATCTTCAGTACTTGGGGAAACACTGAAAAGCCCGGTACCATTTTAAAATAAAAATTTCAAAAAGTTCTTGTTTTGGTTTCATTTGTTCTGCACAGATCCTGATGAATTTGAGAGGATATATGAGCCACTAGATGTGAAGAGCAAAAAGATTCATATAGTGGACAGTGGGCTTACATTTAACCTCCCATACCCACTTATCTTAAGACCTCAAAGAGGTGTGGATCTCATCATCTCTTTTGATTTTTCAGCGAGGCCAAGTGATTCCAGTCCTCCTTTCAAAGTAAGTGAGATAAGCCATACCTTTCTTTGTGTTCATAAATTTAAGTTGTCTCAGTTGCATTTTTCCAGTCAGGTTGGTTGCACTTCTTATGGTTCCAGAAGGCCTTAGTGCTACTTTATTGACAGCATTGGAGGAATATGTCAAGGGAGAATATTATGCTTTGCCTCAGTTCCTGTTTACATGACTCACATGAGATGACTGACACAATGTCCTGGGTTCAGCAGTTGCAGTCAGTTTTTCTCCTCCTTAGTAGCTGGTGTTTTGACTTAACCTGGGAACAAGGCTGATAAGGCCAATGTTTTTGGTTGTTGCTGATCAATGTTTGCCCTGACCAAGGACTTTGAGAGCCTCATGCTCTGCTGGGGAGGTGGGGGGGGGCCAGGAAAAAGGAGGGACAGAACCCAAACTGACCAAAGGGCTAATATGACTTATTTGAAATATTTGCACTGTTGTTTTTATGGAAATCTTGCATTCACACTAATTGCAGAATTTTATTTTATGTCAGTATTAAACCATTAACTCATTTACCATTGTGCTAATGCTCTAGCTCTGTACAGCTGTCCTTTGTGATGCAAATGAATGGTTTTCTGTCATCATCTTGCAGAAATGTGTCTCAGTCACTCTGATATAGCTAAATACATAACATTTTGGAATTGGAGCTAACCATTCATTTACATCTCACTAGGATAATCCCAGTACTGGTTTAAATAGGATTCCTGAATCCATTCAGGACAGGCCAAAACAGCAACACAAAAATACAAATTAAATGGCATGGCTATAGCAGATGTGGAAAGAACAGCTGTCAGTCTCTACAGTGGGTACAACCTCTACAATCCAGACAGCTCCAACTGATCAGAAAGGCTTAATGCTGGATCATTTTGGTAGCTGACACACACACACACACACACACACAAAAAGCTGCACTTACGAGACTATTGTGAGGTTCTCAAAAAGAGGCAATATTTATATGAAACCCAAGTGGATTTTTAAAAATTATTTTTAAGGAAAACAAGAAAACTTGCCTGTGTGAGAAACAGCTGGCATTCTTTGTTGCTTTACAGACACATTTCAATTAGAACAATTCTTTTTTCTTTCCTCTTGCTATCAAGGGACAACCCTACCACCCAACATTAGAAAATAACAGCAGTAGCAAAATGAACTCTAGATCATTGTTGTCAAATGCAATTTAAAACAAGTTCAGGAGAATAAAAAGGAGCAAAATGACTTCTGTAATCTCTAGATCTCTTGGGAATTACTTTGAAGAATACAGAAGTGAGAAAACTGTTACTAGTGCTGAGATCCTTTGTTTTCCTTAATTGACTGAATCTCACAGTGTGTTTCTGTTGAAGAATTTGCCTCCTTTCTTGTCACAACTGAGTATTTTCCCCATCAGCTAAATTTACTGATACTGCATTGCCATCTCTCTGAAGCATTTTCTTTTTCCTCCCTTTGTTAATGTTCTGCACATGAAGTCTGTGCAAAAGGCTGTGTTATCATCTCTGTTATTCTTAGCCTGTGCATAGAAGTTTCTGTCACCATCAGCTGCAATTTTCTGTGTCATTTTGGGTAACATACCATAACATGGAGAGATTGATAGGAAGTCAAGTGGCATCCTGAATTGTTTTCTGCTAGCTGTAATTTTAAACAGGAGAAATCCTTTTATGTGTGAAAAAGTGGTAGGAAAATTAAATGGTGCTGTAGGTTTTAATGAAGCCACTGTTGAAGGGAATTATTCATTATTTCTGAAACACAAATGTGTATATTAAAAAGAGTGATGTAGCTCCAGCTAATACACAGGTATAGACCACAAGTATAGGCTGTATGTTAACGGCCTGAAGGACAGAAACCAGTTTTGTTTACTGGCTCTGCAATCCCATTGCTTCTGCTTGCATTACAATGAGTAAACGCCAGTTAAAAAGTTTACCTGTATCTATAGTAGCACTCTAGTGTACTTTTATTACTCCAACACATAGGGAAATCAGCCAGCTGAATCCTGTCTCTACTTTTATCATTTTAGATACACTATGTTTTAATCTCTTCTGTATCCAAAACAGTTGCCCAAAGAAGGGTCCTGTTTCATTCAAAACCAACATTAAAGATGCTGACATTCCCTCTCCTCCCTCTCGCACACCCTCATTACATGCTTTTGAGTCATTATTTACCAATTATTTTGTTTACTGAGTTGTCATGAGTTTAAAAAAGCCTGTTTTCCAGACTTACTTCTTCACTTAGCATGCTTTCAGAGGCTGTTTTGTGCTATGATGTGTATCTGAACATAACAACACGTGGACTGATGTTTATTAACTCTCATTGGTTTCCATAGCACTGGTACTCAGTTTGCAAGTAAAATTACAGATGTTTTTTTCTAGCTGTCAGCTCTGTAAATTCACCAAAGATTTATGTGACAGACCAGCTCTTTTCTTCCTGTGAATCATCTCAGGCAGTCAAAATTGGGCAGGGTGAATTAGGTGCTCAGTTCACTATGCTGGGTAGTCTATAGAAAGGTTGGCCTAATCAGTCCTTCTGTGTAAAGAAGGGTGTGTTAATAAAACTTTTTCCAGTAACCAATTTGACCTGTGTCTCTCTACATAAAATCTCACTTTGCAGTGGATGCTTACATGCACTTGTTATCTTTTCAGGAAATTTTGCTTGCTGAAAAATGGGCCAAAATGAACAAGCTTCCTTTTCCCAAAATAGACCCAAATGTATTTGATCGAGAGGGCATGAAGGAGTGCTATGTTTTCAAACCAAAGGATACCTCTTCGGAGAAAGACTGTCCGACTATAATACATTTTGTTTTGGCCAACATCAATTTCCGGAAGTACAAATCTCCAGGTGAACACACAGTTTTTAATGCTCGATCTAGCTGTTCTTTGAAGCTTTGCAATGACATGGTGATTATGTACTAGAAATGGTTTGTCTCTGAAATAACTTTTAAGTCTGTCTGTAGTAGTTAGGAGTTCAAAAGAGCCATTAAAAAATAAGATAAGTTCTCAGACCTAACATGTAGATTGTATTTTTGTATTTGTTCTGTATGCAGGTATTCCAAGAGAAACACAGGAAGAGAGGGATTTTGCAGACTTTGACATTTTTGATGATCCAAATACACCATTTTCTACCTTCAACTTTCAGTATCCAAATGAGGCTTTCAAGAGGCTTCACGATTTAATGGAGTTCAACACCCTCAATAACATAGATGTATGTATGACAGTGTGAAAGGGGCTTAAAGGGTTTAGGTTGTTAAATGGGAAATAGGTGATATGAGTAGAGCCTTAAATCCACCATCCAAAGGTAGAGGGGGTTACTTCAGTATTTGCCTGATTGTTATGACATAAAAAGTACTTCTTGCATTCAATTATGCCCCTTGCTATTCTTGATGTTGGGATTGGATTAAAGCCCATTGTAGAAAGTGGAAGGGAGCCTGCTTGATTTTAATGAGGAGTAGAGATAACCCAAGGTAAGTTTTTTTTGAGCTGTGTACAAGCATGTACAAACTCTGGCATGGTTAACTTGTATCCTTCCAGCCTTGAAAGGAGAGTCCAGTCACTCTAGCTAACACAGCAGCTGGAGTTATCTGAAGAGAGCTGGATGAGATACACAGTGAGAATCAGGTGAAGAGAATTTGAACCCTTCACTTGATCTCTATTTCTGAAGTACTGAAATACCAGTGTTGGAAGGAGTATTACTGCATATCCTCTGTCAATAATAAACCACTAAGCAAATATGCTGCTGAAAAAGCCAGAGGTGCTTTTCAGTGGGGTTAAAAATGAAAAAAAGAAGTCTAAACAGTGTTTTTGTGGCTAAGAAGATTGATACATTACTGTGGTCATTTTCCAAATGGGAAAACTACTGGAGTGTAGTATGTGCGCTTTTCACAATGTTTGAGCCTGTGCTTGTGAGGATCCATTCCAATCCATATCCTTTTCCAATTTGGTTCCTGTATTGTTTTTTCATTTTACCATCAAAATTCCTGCAGGGTAACTGAGCAAAGATGACTGTAGAATGCAGACATTATGTTCAGGATTTTATACTAAGTTTTTATATATTCTGATTTTCTAACTGAAAAAAAAAAAAAA
>NDXB01005639.1:35621-46421 GCA_002631895.1 Agapornis roseicollis | reverse complement strand
GTTTAAAATTAATTTTTAAATATTTTTTTTTTCTAAATAAAAAAAAAAAAAAAAAAAAGGAAAATTGGAAATTTTCTGTAAAGTTCTGTGGAAATTTATCAACTCACTCAGTAATATTTTTTTTTAAATGGATGCACGCTGTAACTCAACACCATTATCCCAGCATCTATAGAGTGACTCGCCTTATTCACAAGCGTAAGTGACCAGCCCAGATAAAGAAATACTTTTTTTTTTCTTAATATAATAAATAAATCTTGTTACTTCAGGACAAAGGAAGCAAATGTGAAGATTTAATCTTTCTCAATATAGTAATTGTTTTCTATATCATTTAAGTATGGATGTTCTCTATTTTAATTTACCTTTCAGAATTTCACTAGGACTTGGTTAGATGGTGTGTATTCTTTTCTGACTTCTTTGACCTTGGTGGCATTCAGTTGTATCTTTATTAACTACATTAAAATCAGTGTTTTATACAATCAAGAAAAAGTATCCATAATAATACTCAGCAATCACTTTGTTCAATGATGAAGCAATGTTAGAAGTAGGAGAAATAGTTGCTAACATCTGAAGGGGTCTTTTTTATCAGTTAATAAATCAATAAAGTGTTAGTTATTTCCCTGCTAACATGTTGTTCACTATTTTCAGGTGATCAAGCAAGCTATGGTGGAAAGCATTGAATACAGGAAAGAGAATCCATCTCGCTGCTCTGTGTCCCTCAGCAGTGTTGAAGCAAGACGATTCTTTAATAAGAACAATATTAACAACAACCACACATAGAGGATAAGTCATAGGTCCTTCTCCTTCAAGAAACTGGTTCTACCTTTATAACTGGAGTCAAAAAGACATTATCAAAACATCACTGCTGCTGAACAGGGCTGCGCAAAACTCCTGAAAATGTTTTCTTGTGGATTTTCAAGTTTCAGTATAATTTTGAACTTTTTTTTTTTTTTTTAAGTAAAAACATTGAAAACATTTCAGTATGCTGATATCCTTATTTTTAAAACTATGGAATTTGTTTATTTTTACTATGGTTATTGGATTCAGTGTCTTTTCTTTTTTTCTTACAAAATAGTAAACACTGGTTTCTTTTGGGGCAATTGTCTGATGTTTAATTAATGTAAACTGGGCATATTGTGAAACATAAAATGGAATTAGAAACACAACAGAATAAAATTTTAGTAACAGAGGCAATCTATATACCTGAGCTTGGACCCAGATTCCAGACTGCTTTCTATCAATGAGAAGATTTTTTCTGACTTTGGTTTGAAAAGTCAGTAATTGCTGACTGCTACTAGGTAGCAGCAGATCCCTAGTATATGAAAGTGCTTAGATGCTTATTAGTTCTGTTAAAGTTGATTTCTCATACTGGAAGGGGTTTTGCTCACTAATATCCATTGTCTGTGTTGGCCTTACCAAAACTCCATCATCAAGCTATGTTTAAATTTCACTTTTCTTGCATGAATGGTGTCTCTTTAAAGAATTAACAAACTGCTGATAGCAAACAGGTATCAAAGAAGTAGGGTTTATACATCTTATTATAAATAGAATCTTTGGTTGGTTATTAATGCTAGTAGAGCTTTTGTAATTGATAAGAAGGATCTGCTCTTGAATCTTTTAATCTCAAGTATTTTCACAAAAATTGAAGTCCACTTTACTACTGTTTAAGAATGTATGTATCCACTCAACAGAAAATCCAACATCTTACATTTTCTTTCTCTTGTTCCACAAAATTAGATTGCTTGAATACTTGACCTAGTAACACCTGTGTGTTATCATTAATTCATGTATTTCTGACCAAAATGTTGATAGATAAATTAATAGTGATTTTACTTTTAATCACGATTAAGAACATCACATTTCTGCGAAGGGGCAGTGGCAGTGTTTATTTGGGAATAGATAAAATGTTCCTAGGTAAGAATGTGAGGTAGTTCAAGTATTAAGGGCTATTTTAAAAATCTGGTTTTAGTACATTGCATAATTAAAGACTATGCACAAACATATTTTGTTGTAGCAGTATCTCAACAAGTGATGAGGTAACCCAGCTGGTGTCGCACCTCTGAGAACTTCCAGGCTTCTTTGCAATAATGTAATCAGCAACTGTGTAACTTGGGAAAGAGCAAAAGGAACTGATGTCGCCACTGAGGTCTTGCACTGTGTGCAAGACCTGGGAGCCACACACTTTAAGGGTGCTTGGCGTGCTTGTTTTTTAAAGTCTGTGGGATTAACTCTCAGCAGATGGGCCTGGCAGTCCCAGCACATGTTCCATAGGTGCTTTCTCCTGAAGTTTGAAGAAGGTAGTAGGGACTGGATAGTTTAGCTTTAGGTAAGATTGCTGGCTCTAATGCAAAAAAAAAAAAACCCATAAAAAGGTGTGCACAGAGGTGGGAGGGGAAGAACACATCCCCAGTTGCCCTGTGGATTGCTTGTCCCACGCTCCACAGCAGACAGTGAAAAAGCACACCTTCGACTAGGATTATCATCATGGTGGAAACAAAGCATGTTTTCAGTAGGATTATTTGCAGTCTTATGGTCAGAAGGCATACATATTTCTCTCCAAGAGCTGAAGTGGAATTTTGATCTCAAAATTTCTGTTGATGATAATAGAGTTCAGATTTCCCCCCCTTATTTTGCCAATAAGGCTATCAGGATCCTAGCAAGTGCAAAGGTCATGGGAATGCCATCACTTTGTGCAGACTATTTGAAGCATAGCTAATCTTCTGATTGGTATTTTTCTGACAACTTTTACAATAACTGCTGATTTATCAGCTAATTCAGTGACTGGTCCTTTTATTGTGAATTATTGAGCTATTTTTAATTTCTAAAATCTAGTAAGCCTGTGAGAAGTAATTATAATGCATTTCTTTTAACAGCCACTGCATCATCCCTCCTTAAATCTGCATGCAGTGTTTCACGATTAATAACATTTTCTGTATTGATTGATAGGTTTTATTTCTGTCTGAGTTAGTATACATAAAAAATCAAGAGAGAAAATAAAAGTAACTTATCTTAGTGCTGCATAATTTAAACATTTTCAATAAATTTTAGAATACAGGAAAAACTGGTACTGTTATTTTGTTATTTTGTTGTAATATTTTCTTTTTTATGTTTTCATTTTCCTTTTGTTATTCTATTTTTTATTTTATAATATGTACGTACTTATATGGAAGTGCTTCATCATGCTTTATACAGTTTATGTTATCACAGTGTTATCAGGCAATAACAAATAAAACAACTATATTTGGCACTTACTGTTTTCAGGCAGTTTAATCATTTGCATGGTATTTTCACTTTTATTATGAAGAGATGTAGAACAACTCGATGGTGTGTGGAACCTGGTAGGACAGCTCACAAGCAGGAAATTCAAGGTTTTGTGTATTACTTTTATTTTAGATGTTTACAACTTTCTTGAGCAGCTCAGTGTGTGGGGACAGCACATCCATCTGTTTTTATTCCAACTGACATATTTTGTTATCAATACTCTGCCAGTATTTTGTGCTATTCTGTTAAGAGTGACTAAAGCAAATTACAGTATGGCTGTTGGGTCTTTGTTGGGTCTTTGCTGCCGAGATTAAAAAGCAGATCAGTAAGGGAAGTTCTCCCAAAACCACTTGGATCAAATAGGTTCTGGCCTGTTGTTTCTCTTTGCTGAAAAATAGCAGCAGTCTGTCATTTACAGGTACTTTAGGATGCAAAGGCATCGTTCTCTATAAATAATGTGTAAATATTCTTCTCCCATTACTCTATGGTGAATATGGCTACAAGTCAGGATTGACAGTCTCTTGGATCTTGTCCTGATTTTTTTCCCCTCCTGGTTAAGGGTTGCTAATATACAGAAAAATGTGTATTTTTTAATTTAATATATTGCAAACCACCATCACTTTAATCAAACCATATTTTCTGAATATGTGCTTTAAGATCCAAAGTGTCAGTAGGTTTCAGTATTACCTACAGGAACTCTTCAGGGAGACTTTTTACAAAGGAATGTAGTGACAGGACAAGGGGGGATGGCTTTAAGCTGACAGAAGGGAGATTTAGATTAGATGTTAGGAAGGAATTCTTTACTGTGAGGGCGGTGAGACACTGGCACAGGTTGCTCACAGAAGCTGTGGCTGCCCCATACCTGAAAGTGTTCAAGGCTAGGTTGGGTGGGACTTGGGGCTACCTGGTCTAGTGGAAAGTGTCCTTGCCTGTGGCAGAGGGTTGGAACTGGATGAGTTTTAAGGTCCCTTTCAGCCCAAACCATTCTATGATTCTATGACCAATAGGTCTAAGAGTAAAGTACTAGAGGCATCAATAGCTTGCTGTCTAAAGCATCTGTGGACAGAGTAACAAGCGTCTCAGAATTCACCAAACTCTTGAGCCAACACTACTGAGACCTTGCACTGCTGCAGGTGCTGGTATGAGCTCTCTTGTTTTGGAGCAGTGTCTGTCTGTCAGGGCAGGCATACCTCTTACAGAATCAAAATGGTTGGTCATTTCTTTCTTACTTTCTCTTCCTTCAATCTCTGTTTCATCTTGTTTATTCCTGCAACTGAATGTATTATACCTAGAAGGCAGCAAAAGGTGGGTTTAGAGAATGAATTATTTCAGATGTCAGAAATTATTTTAGGTGATGTCTTCAGGAAATGGAAGTGCCATTGTGTACTAGCCTGAAGTGACTGCAAAGAGCTCACCATTGCAGATAAGCACTATTCCTGAAAAGCAGATGTGGACAATATGTCTGTCCCACTCCAGGGAAACCTGGCACCAAACCTGGCCCTCAGATTGCATTTCTTGTCTGTAAGACCTTTGGGCAGTCCTGCTGGATAGGCATCTGAAACTCTACTTGCCTGTTTCCTTTAACAGCAGAAGTGAATACTCGGAATAAAATCCTGTTGACCCAGAAAGCATGACGGCACTGACCTCAAGAGTATTTGCATCAGTGAGAAGAAAATTCATTTTGGCAGGGAAACAGGGCTGCAACAAACATGCTTTTTGGCTTGACCCAGCATATTTTGTCAGTGGGTTGAACCTTGAGAAGTCGGTCTGAATGGTTTATGGTGTCCTCTCTAACACAGCTCAGATCACCCACAGATCTCTGCTTTTACAGCACCAATAAACTCAGTTTTGAGGAGAGCTGTTCAGCCACTCTAGACACTTGAACGGATGTGAGATCAGTAACACTGGGGAGCGAGTTGTGCAACCCCATGCATTTACATAACACATCTTTGCTCTGATCTCACTCAAAGCAAAGGCATGTGGATGTTTCCTGAAGCTGTAAATTCACCCATCACTCTTACTGCTTTTGCACTTTACATACAGCCTAGATTTGTGTACTGATGTGACTCAGCCAATTAAGTTCTATATACTGGCCCTTCTCACGCTAGGTAAAAAGTAAAGACTGTCATAGTTCACAGGCAAGGATTTCCCCATGACAACAAAAACATGAGACTGTTTTGCATGCAAAGAACCAGCAGCGCAGCAATGAAGTTGCCAGAGTGCCTTGTTAACCTTTAGACTAACCAAAAAGTACAGTATTCAGTACAATAGGAATAGGAATTCCCTGTGTGTCCCTTGAGTGCCAAGCCATGCAAATTTGATTAAAGCAGAAATTAGGGACCAAAGGCCAAGCCAAAAGACTTCTGTTCTCTTCAGGTTTTCTGAGGATATGAATGGGAAGACCCCAAAGCAGGCAGCCATGAGCTAGGGCAGACCCCAATGTGGGAAGAGTGACCTGGATCCCAGGGATGGCACAAGTACAGCCAGCCCTGAGGAATGGGTGGAAGCAAACGCACCACTGGAAGGGAGAACAGTGACAGGGCCACCAGGTGTATTCTGGTGCAAGGACTGGAGTAGAAAGAATGTCTGATGTCTGCAGAGGGGAACCATCCTGACAGAACTCTGAGCTTCTTCTTGGCTCTGCTCCTGGAGTCATCTGCCCTGTTTGTGGGGTCTTCCCGAGACTTGCCAGAAAAAGCATAAAGAATTTAACATTTACCCAACTTCATACTTAAAACATATTTTGCGTTTAATCAGAACAATGCTTTTCCAGCATGTCCTCCTTGAAACCTGAGTGGTTTGGGATGGTTTTGGCCTTTGTGTTTCCATCTAATTCTCAGCCAGATATATTTTTTTAGCAAGTGAAAAGTGAGCAGGGAAAAATAAGCAGCTCTGTTCTTATTCAGGTGTGAAACTATAACTTCTGCGATTACAGAAAAGGCTACATAGGCGAAGTGATACAATTTCTTGCCATTTTCTAATTTAGCTTCCTCACCCAACTTTCTGAATGGGATCACAGAGAGGGATGGCTGGGGCCAGCACTTGATCTTCACAGGATATGGAAACTTGCCTCTTCTGTAAAGCAGATCATTAAGTGCTTACAATGAGGAAGTTAATGTAGGAGGCACATTCCACATCTAGCTTGTGCTGAACACGCTATAGGCATTTTGTTGCCAACACATTGTTTAGGGTGTGTTCTGGAAAATATGAAATGGAATTCATGTGATGATACTCAGAGAAATTCAGGCAAGTGTTTTGCCAGCATAATTGGGAAGTAGAAACACTGATGCAGCTGTGGATTTAATACAAATCCTTCCTCCTGGTCCTGTTTTGCTAAACACCAGGGGTTTGCTACAGGACAAGCACTACTTATGACACTAAGCCTTGCTAGCTGTCAGCGGAAATAGACACAGCCTGAACAGCTGAGATGATGGTATCTACGTGCTGGCAAATGCAGATGTGAAAGTCTGTCTGTTTGTCCATAGCCCCAGGGCTCTTGCTTTTAGCCAGGATGCCAGGATGGCCAGGGTGATGGCTGCAGAGGAGCTGTGACCTTGCTTACCTGTGGATCTCAGGGCAGGATGAGCAAATGTGGCTGGGCCAGAGTCCTAAGTGAGGACTGACTCAGTGGGCAAAAAGCCTTGTTGGTGCTGAAGTGGGACTCATGCCATGGGCAGTCTCCAAAGTTTGGTTTTGCCATCCTGTTGCAGCATTTGCAGCTGACGATTAAGGTTGGGAGGAACCAACAGCTTGACAGCCTGCACAGTGTTTAGCATTTCCCCTTCACCTAATAAAACTGATGAAAAACCAATTAAGTAGTTTAGACTCCAGTAACCTCTTCCGGTTTTGAATTGGTGTTTTTTTGACCTTGCAGAAGTTTCAAAATTTAATAATGCTGATTAACTATCGTTTGCTGTTCCTCCCTCAGCTTCAAGTCTCTGTTAGCATCTTGTTTAAAGCCACATACCCCACCACTCTCTCCTCCCTCTCTCCTTCCCACCATTCCTTTTGAGTGGAGAAATTTCTTCCAAACAGGTTTAGAGCAAGTTTCAATAACCCACTGGACAACAGACTTTTTTCTGTTATTGCATGCATGTGTGTCTTTCTAATTTTTCAGGCAGTGTGGGACAAGGAAGGGCTTGCTAGAAAATAAATGAGATAATTGTTTTGCATCTGAAATCCTCACTGCGTCTCTGTCGGTTGCTTCCTTTTATTCTTTTATTTTCTTTTCAAGCCTGAGCCATTTCTTTCTTAGGCTGATATGCTGTGCCAAGCAGCTCCGTGTCTGTTTGGCAGCAAGTGGGTGGTGACCCTAGGAGTGATGGCATGCCAACAGCACATGTTGCGTGAGGACTGTGTGTCCATGCGCTTCAGCAGTGAGGTGCAGAAGCTGTTCACCAGTGTTGTATGTTCTTCGTTCCCCAGGAGGAGCATCTGTGCTCTCTTTTCCTTGTCACTCTTCCATGGCATTTCAGAAAGAGGATATGGAAATGCCTAGATTACTAAAATGCCTGTAATTAGTAGGCTTCATTAAGTCACTATTATGTAATGGTCGCATCAAGCAGTAAAGGAGATAGTGGAAACCATGGGTCATGATATCAAATGTGAGCAATAGAAATAGCAAAAGGTCACAGCTAATTTTAATTCATTCCACAGAAGAATAGTTTAAAATTCAGCTCGCTTCCCTGGTCAACCCAGCAGGCTCAACTTCCTGCTGCCACTGTTTGTTTAGATGTCCTGTGTGAAAGCAGGTGGGCAGTTAGAGTCTGCTGAGACCCTCTTCTCCAGAGCAGCATAAGGGCCAGAGAAGTTTTGCCTTTTTCTGATTTAGTTACACAAAGCTCTGTAACACAGCTGTGAGCTTGGATAGCCAGAAGACCAGAAGATCCAGCAGCAGCATGTGGGGTGGTGTGATGGAGCACCAGGCAGCTTGCCTGGTGGCTGACCGGATCCGGATGTGGTCATGGCAAAAACTCAAAACAAACCAAAACAAGACAAAACAAAACAATTTCTAGTTCACCAATAGTTTTAATGTTTTTGCAACTTGCTTTCAGTATGGAAAATTCCAAACAAAAGGAAAAGCATCTGCCTGGAACACTGGCCCTACAGCCACCCTGGAAGCAGCTATTCTCCATATTTTTTTTGCTGTTTCTAGCTCCCCTGATAAGCTGCTGGAGCTATGTCACCCCCTGCCCTGATCCAGACCCTCTGGATGCTGCAGCCCTGGCCCAGGACAGGCAGTTGGAGTCCTGTAGCTGAACCACTTGCAAACAGCTCACTGTGGTAAAGTTCTAACATTTTACTCCAATGTAGAATTCCAATATTTACATTCTACAGTGTGATGAAAGCCAACTTTTCTCCGATGTTGTGTAATGTAATAAATGTCAGACTAAAAAATTCAACTTCATTGAAATGTCTTTTTTATAATTGCCCATGATGTTGTAAGATGCACTTAGCACCTTAACGGATGCAACTGAATCACAGTTTTCTAATGGCAAATTATCACAGTGGAAAACAGCTTTTGCTAATATTGTCTTAGTTCCCTCTGTGGCAGAGCACTCTTGCAGAAATCTCTTGTAAAACACAAAACTTTGTCTTATGAATCTGTAGGAAACACCCAAGCGATGGCCTTTAGGCTTTTAAGTAAACACAGGTTGTTTAGGAAAAATAAAATTCATTTTAAACCTGGCATTCATCTCCCAGCAGAAGGAGGAAACAGTGCTCAAGAGCGTCCCTAACACCAATTTTGGCTCCTTCAATGTTTGCATCACCACCAGCGTTCCCCATCCTCACTGCTGTGTGCTGATGATTTTTAGCAGATTGATGCAATCCACTGCTGCAAGGACAGTCCCACAGAGCAATGCTCTGCTCCTTGGAAAGCCTATGCAAGCTCCAAACCTCACTCATCTCACACAGTCTTTTTCCAAGATAGAACAAGGTGCTAAATGCAGTGATATATGAGCTTAATGAATGAGGATTTAATGATTCATGAGATTTCTCCAGGATGCATGAACACATTTTTTGCAGAACATTAACACTAAGTGCCTCTGAGCAATCTGGTCACCCATCAGGTGAGGAGGATATAACCTGCTGAAACTGAATGAGTGCCTCCTGTGACTCAAGGACAGGCCAGCACACAATCAGTCCATCAAGCTACAGAAAAGCTAATTAACCTTGGAATAGGAATTATTTCAGCATAAACCTGAACATGTTTCAGTCTTCCTTTATGGTAGGGCACGTCTGCCAATTTGTTATAAGATTTTTTTTCAGCAACCTTATCCCAAAACATATTCTGTTTTCAGTGGTATTGTAACAATCGCAAGTCTATTATTTTTTTCTTCAGTATAATTAACAGGTATTCATTAACAAGACGTTAATGAATAAATTGTTGAACAGCTTTGCATTTTGTGGATTCTGTAAAGTTTAAGGAAAACATAGAAAAGTAATTGTCAGTGCCTCCATGCTGCTGAGTTTACCCCAGTTCACTGTTCAAGACTGTTAGTCTTGTTAGTTAGAGTATGGTTATTTGCTAAGTAACTTACATATCAGTCCACCTGCTTCATAGCCATCTGTGGCTATAAAAATCCTTGCCAGCCTGTGACTCATGTTATAACAAGGACAACTGTATGTAAAAATAAAAAAGAAAATAAACCTCTGCTTCTAAAAGTAGGCAAGATCAGGTTTCTGACGGTCTTGTGGCAGCAACAAATCAAGGAAGAGCTGCTGGCCTTTTCTCTTATCTAGTAGAAATTGCAAGGAGTCAGTGTTCTTGTATGAGAGTGGCCTTGGCCATTTATTGATAACCACAGCGGATGATCCTCACACACCTCTCTGCTGGGGCCATCGGTATACACACGTCTTAGGTTCCTGCCATATCTGCATGTGGGCCACACTGAAGGCCAGGTATGTCTTCTGGGGTTTCTGTTTACAGCTGTTTAAAAGAGGTTGATTCAGATTAGATTATTTACATGCACTGATAACGTTTGATCTCCAACCATTTTTTTCACCAGTACTAAAAATTCCTGCTACTATTTCCTAAACTCACTTGCTCTTCTCTCATATTTATTTTTCTGTGCTTGTGAAGGTCATGATAATCGAATATACCATCTGGTAGCCTTTGGGACTTTTTATATTTTGTAAGCAGTAGGTGAAAATCTCTGATTAAATACATACTTCACCAGAATTTCAAAGTGGGAGGAGTCACACAGATGCACGGGTGGGGAAAGAGCAAGAGGAATGGAGGCTGACCAAGCAAATGAGAATAAATTTTAGCACATCTCCCCCATCCATCCATAGGCATTTCTAACAGCTGGGCAACCATCAAAGACCAGTGGCAATCATCCTGCCCCCCCATTTTTTTTTTCCTAGTTGCTACCTAGTAACGTTTTCAAACTACTCCATTACTCAGCCAAACAGGAATAGTAATTAGCTGTCGTATCTTTCCCAGGTATGTACAGCATTGTTTTAAGCCTCCAACCCAGAACTGAACAAACTTTTAGTTCCTTCTTAGTTAATATTTGCCTATAAAAAAAAAAAAAAAAA
>NDXB01005639.1:11144-28003 GCA_002631895.1 Agapornis roseicollis | reverse complement strand
ACAGGAAAAACTACCATTTTTGTTTTTTTTTTTTTTTTTTTTTTTGTTTTGTTTGTTTGTTTCCTTGTTTGGTTTGGTTTGGTTTGGTTGTTTTTCCTAGGCTGAAAATTGAATGATCTGGCTCCCCCTTGTCCCTTCCCTGACCAAATCAAGGGCTTTATTTCAAGTGCATAAGGATGACTGTCAGATCTACAAAATACTTTTACTATAGCTGATAATTCAAGGTACCAGCTTTGTTCCAGAAAAGTAAAATTGTGGCAAATGGGTTATGCTTGGAGTTGAATTTTGAGTCATAAATTGCAGACTACTTTTCATTGACAGAACAGAGCTTTCAGGGATCATTACTCAGCTTGGGTAGTGTCATTTTTTATCTGAGCTAGGTACTAAGGATGGCAGAGAGTTTATGTAACTGTAAGACACTCATGATGAACCAGCCTGCTCAGCCATGTTACCCTATAGGCCACCCCTTAGGATAGCCTTAGGCATGTGGCATTGCCAATTTTCCATATGGTATTTCAGAGACCTGTGTTCTGCAAGGCTAGCTGGTACATGCAAAAGTTGGGATGCTCAGAGTTATTCTGTCTACCTACCCAGATACTTACAAGGCTTCTAACACTGCAGGATCTTGTTGCTGAGTATTTTTTTTTATCCTCCTCTAGCTTCGGTGTGGTAAGCAGTAAAACTGGAATTATTCCATCCAATCTCTTTAATTTTCTCCTTATCTGGAAAAAATGACCAGGTTTTCCTTGGGGGAGCTGTGGGGAAAAGGTCAAGAGGAAAAAAAGAAAACCAGGTAGAAAATATTTGCTAAAAAGAAATTATTTCCATCTTCTCTTTTATTTTGTAGGAGCCTGGAAACAAGCTGAATTAAAATCACTAATTATTTAATCTGGAGATTAAAAAGCTGCCTGAGTGCCAAAATTTCATTTGAAATAGAAATCTCGGGTAAATTCCATGAATTTCTGTCTTGAGCAAATGAGAGACAAGGCACTAACTGTGGCAATTAGTTAGCCAGTGTGGGATTTTTAAAACTTGAGTGTATATTCTGGGCTGAATAGAGACTGGAATGTTATTCCACTCAGTTATTTCTGTAAGGGGTTAATCATGAAAAACTGAAAGTGGCTTAAAGGGTGGTTCAACTGATTAGTGCTTTGATCTGATCTTGCAAAGTTGAATTCTGAAGGAAGTATCCCAGGAAGTCAATATGTATACATTTGTATGCACAAAACATTCTGATAATGCTATGAATTTCCCTTTCTAATTCTGAACTCAGTTTTGACAATGGGTCATAATTTCAATACAAAGACAGTAAATGAGAAAAGACATATAAAGAGGCAATCTGTAGTCCAAGTAAGCAGTAACAAACTGAATCAGTCTTATATTTTTATTTTATTGATAACGTCAGCTCATAATATTTTGATCAAAATTATATTTTCATTTCTTTGAGGGGAGGAGTCAGAGAGATCAAGATGAGAATGATGCTAATGTGTCACTTTGGGGTTTAGCAAAACTGCACTGAATACTGGGATATAGATGCTATTGGATAAATTCTCATTTGCACATTTATGTTGATAAATTGCTCTTATAGTAAAAGAGAATTTTTCCTTTTCCAAGTATCATATCTACCTTTAAAGCTAGAGGAGTAAAATGTAACACACAGTTGTCCCTCAGGGCTGCAAAGCATTTCAGCTGAAGAACCCTGAATATTAAGTTGGATGGTCCTAAAATGGTGTGTTTGGGGGTTTTGCTTTCAAGGTTGTATTATTAGTCAGGTCCTGGTTTGCATGAACTACCTGAGGCTGCCTCCAAGGTGATACAAAGCTTTATTGCTTTCCCAGTGGATGGAGTAGTGAAGAAATGCTCAGCAGGAATATATTTAGTTGCAATTTGCTTGGTTAGCATACTGTAGAATGCAATTTTATCCTTTTTTCTTTAGAAGTTAAAGAGTGCGCAGACTCTTCGTGGTGTCTTTTGCTCGAGGTAGTCTTTAACTTCAGTACTGTTACTGACCTCTCTCTTCTGGTAGCTTGGTCCTCAGGAATTCCCCAGGCCCAGCATGTTTGTGCAATGGATTGCCAGACACCCCTCCTTGAGCAGATACATTATACTGAGGTGAGAGCTGGTCTGTCTCATGGGGCCTTGCTGGCTGGCGTAGATGATTGCTGTTTCTGAATGCTACTTCCAGTATATTCCTGATGCTAACTTATTTGTGGCAAACTTGGAAAGGTTTGTTTGTTTTTTTTTTTCTCCCTCTGGGAAATTACAAAAAAAAAAAAAAAATAAAATCCTTTATTCAAAACCAGTTTAATATATTTTTAGGTATGACAGGAAGAAAGCAGAGGGAAGGAGAAGCCACCTAATGTATTATGAACTGATGGGGATCTGACTTCTCCAGTAACAAAAAACTATAAAGAAGGAACAAATCCCATCAAAATCACCTCACAATTCTGATGTATTTAAGAGTTAGTGTAAGACAACATAGGTGAAATCCAGTTTTCAGGAGAAGCGGCTAGAAGCTGTTAATCATGTTTAAACACAACCTAGAACAGATACCAGTCCTTATGGAGGCTTCCCTTAGCACAGCAGGAAACTGCAGAAGAAGCTAGAGCAAAAGCCAGAGTGAAGAATAACAGATGTTTGGGAAGAAGAATAAATGAACCCAAATCTCATGGTCCTATAAAATTTGCCTCAGAGAGGGTGAGCTGAGTTATTTAAATTTTGTTCTTTAGATCTTTAAATAAAATTTCAGGTAACCATTAATTACAGTTGGCAGGGAGGTGTGAAGCATGATCTGAAATGAGTAGAAAGTATGTCTTTAATTGCCAAAAATATCAAGAGCTACTGGTAGTGCAGTAAATTAGAGATGGTTGGTTTCATGTGTGAGGTAGGAGAAATGTAGTGTTTCCTCTAAAGCTTTTGTCTTTCCTTTTAGTTCTTCACCAGGAATTACCAGCAGGAAGGAAGCTTTCTGCTATGAGCTTTCTAATGTGGGAGTCCAATATGTTGCATAGAAGTCTTGATGGTATACTCTTGAAACTGTTGTAGTTATTATGTTATTAAGATATGGTTACCAGAGCAGTGCTCCTGCACTTGTCTATGTGTATGTCTACGTTCTAATGGATCGCTGTTCTTAGAGTGCATAATTCAGTGACCCTGGATCAAGATTGTATGTACATGTAGCCTGTACTGATACATTATTTGGACACCAGAATAGAAGATTATAGCAGGGGGTCCCCGAAATACAAGCATTAAATGCTAGAGGCCTTGGGAGTGTGGGGCACAGAATGGTAACTACTTGTAAACATGTGCCAGTCATTACCGGTGCTTAAAGGATGTAAGTGTGGGTACCAGATAAAGCTGATTTCGATATAACAAAGAGAAAAAAGAACAAGTATTCAACATACAGCATTTCTACCATATATAGTAAAACTTTACATAACATGGAATTTATGCACCAATGAGGAGAAAGTAAGTAAGCAAACTATTAGGGAAGTAATAAAAATAACCCATGTAGACTCAAGAGCAATGAGGAAGAAATCCCATCATGAGTGCTATAATCCTCCTGGTGAGGTGTGTGGGGTGCTGCTGCTGATGTAATGACATTCAGTGAAGGGCAGGTGTAACAGCAGAAAAAGGGGTAGTTGTGAGAGTTTTGCATGTATGGATTTTAATTATATCATCATTGCAAAAGAGTTGTTATAATTGGATGCTTTGGATTATAAATGTTCTTATTGCAGTGGGACTCATTGGATAATTCTTGGATTAGATACACTGATTGTCGTGCTTGATGGAGCTCCTCATGATATGCCACACTCCTTTCCTCATGTGGACATAGTCCTTGTGACCCAAACTGCCCAGCATTGCACCAGTCTATATGTTACAGTAAGGCAGAAGTCTGCATTTCTACTTTTAGCCCTTTTATGAAGTCTTTTGCAATCTGCAGCAACTGCTCCCTCTACCACCTGTGTGCTTATTCCCTTTTCCTATGGGTTTTGAGGAAGGAGATCTTTGTCTAGCATTACACAGCCACAACAACTTAGTGAAATGCTGGGTAATTCTGCTCGCATAGCTGTGCATTGTGTCAGTTATAACAATCTTATTTCATAACAAATAATACAGCAGTAGATAATATTATAGTACTTGCCTTAGAGAATGTTGCATTGAGCTTCCTATACACTTGCAGCATGGGCAATAATCTACTGGCACTCTGTAAATTCAGGGAGCTACTCATTATATTACTTTGGTGTGGTAGCTGAGCATGTGGGGACTGATTTTAGCATTTCCTACCCGGATGGATTCATCCTCCTCTCCCCACCTGCTAGGGAGTTCGTGGAAATTTCTTGGTGTGGGGGTAGTTATTTGCCCCTCTCATCAGCAGAAATGGCGAAGTATCTCATTTAAATTTGGCAAGGTGGCAGTGAGATTTGACTAGGGTTGTTTGAGTTGGTGTATGCATATATTTTTAAAAAAGGGGAGGGGGGGTAAGAGCATACTCATATTTTCTCCTTAAGTCTGTCTCCAGTCTTCATGGAGAATGCAGAGCTGCAATGTCCTGCTGTGGAAGTTTCTCCCGTATCCACTAGATGTTACTATTGCTCTGTAGAAGTGAATTATAGCAGCTATACTAAATTGCCTAACAAATCTTTGCAACTGAGTGTGTGGAGACCTTTTTGTGTCAAAGCCTAACCCATCACCAGTGACCAACCTTCCCCTTACCCCCTACTTTTTCGATTGTTACTGTCATGTTTGGAATTTACAAAATTGTCACTTAGGAGTAGAAAGTGACAATTTCCTTCTAAATCTCCAAGTTGTGGAGACCTCTCTTGCCCTTTTTCTAAGCACATTAAATGCACGTTGCATGGCAACACTTTAAAGAGCAAACCAGCAAAGAGTAAGGCTATCATTTTTAACTCTTCTATGAGTTTGACTTCAATCTTGCAAAAAGCTTCTAATTTTCTTTAAGTAAGTTCTCTGTTATTGGCATGGAAATTAAAGCAATATATTGTGATGTTTCTCATGAATTTTAATTTTGGGTTCTCATGTTTTCATTTTCGTGTTGCTTTGTTACATTAGCACTTAGGAAAATTTGTTTATTTTTAAAGACAATTGTGTTTCACATCTCTTCTGTCATGTTTGTTCTCCCTCTTTCCCCTCATTTAGGATATAGCCAAATGAGGAGGGCTAATGCAAGCCTATCTGCTTACTTCCATCCTGTCACACATGGTCATGGCTTCCACTGCACCAGCTTTAGGACTTTACTCATGCTGTGATTTATCCAACAACAACAGAAAACAATCCAGAAAATCCCTTGCAAATCTAGAAAAAAGGTAGAAAATCTTCCTGCTGATGAGGTGAGCTTTGTTGTAGACAAACACTAGGAGTTGGGATCAGGATTTCATCTTCCACCTTTCTGGGTCTTTTGCTCTCCACTGGCTGTGGACAGTAAGAAGAAGCTCCTGGAATGAGGTGGGAAGGAGTGATCCTATTGCTTTTGGCACTGTTGACTTGCTAGATAGGCTCAACCTTAACTAATTGTAAAACTCCTGTATTTTATTTTACAAGCTTGATTTCTACTCTGCTTCTTTCCACCTGATTAGGACGCTTTCAGTAAAACATGCTAGTGCAGAAAGTCCCTAGTAGGCTTTCTATCTACTATCACACTGGGGAGTTTAGGGAAGGTAAACCATCCATATACCCTGCTGAATTCCCCCCTAATTGTTTCAGGTTCAGGAAGGTGATGTTGCATTGGTAATTCTTAAATCACAAATCAATAGCTATCTCTGCAACTAAAACACTGGGGAACATCAACAGATTCTCGGGTTGTTCCGGGACTCAATGTGCAAAGAGATACTGGCCTTAGCAGGCTTAAGCTGTTTAAAACACAGATTGCACTTTTGTTTCATGCACTTGCTAGGTGTCCTCAGCCTTGCTTTTCCTCTCCAATCTTAGTTTTTAATCGCCAGTATTTCCTTTGTTATCAGCGTGTGCAGTGACCAGGGAAAAGGACTTGTAGGCTCAGCTAAGTGTGGCACAAATGTTAATCAATAATAGATAACTTATGCTGTGGGAGAACTGGTTGTGTGCAATTTTGAATGCTCTTTTCAAATATCAGAAAAGGCATGTACACCAAACCCTTCATCCAGCTCCTCCAAGGATGGAGATTGTTTCAAAGCTGGTAAGTGACTTTGGACAACAGCCATAAAATGTCTCCCTCAGTAGCCATGACTATATATGTATGGTGTAAAGCCTGTAGTCTTTACATGTACATGATTTCAAGGGGAAAATGCAAATGTCTCAAAGCAAATCCTGGCAGCTTTAGTTGCTAATTATTCAGTTATTTCTGCATGTGCTATTTTAAAATGTTTATATGCAGTCTAATTAATCCACAGTTGTTCACAAATTGTAACTGCCTGTAGTAGCAGCTCCATAAATTGGCTTGACCAAGCCAACCGTATCTCTTAAAGAAGCTATTTAATGCCTGGTAGCATTAAGGCAGATGTGATTTGGCAGATTGTTCCTTGGCTGTGAAGGCTGTGACAGAGGTGGACAAGCAGAGCAGCCTGGGAATGTTCATCCTGCCCCAGCCCCAGCTGTGCTGGCTCTGCCTGAGATTCACTATGATTGGCAGAGAAGGGTCACAGCAGGACCATGGTGAAGTGTCTTTTGAAATTAAATGTCTATGGGATCTCTCTCCCATGAAAGCCATCCAGGGAAAAAAAGTAGGGCTCGTTATTACCCATGGTGAAGGAGATCTTGGTGCAGCTTTCTTTTCTATCTGAAAGGTTTTCAACTCATGCATCCAACAAAAGTGCTTTCATCACTAGGTTGGTTTTCTTTTGTGCTGCTTGGAAGCTTAACTTCCCTTGAGGGTAACCTTAATGTCAGTATTAGTTGACAGTCACCACCACAGTGGTATCAAAGGCATTCAATTTCTTAATTTTTTTTCAGAAGGACAGAAGAAAATGCACATGCCAAACAGTTCTGTTGGGCTACTAGCCCCAAAGGAATTAATATTTACTGAGGTGAGAGAAGTGCTAAGCATGACCCAACTGGTTAGAGCTCTTTCTGGTTCCACCCTAAAATAATGAGTTGCACAATGTCTCTGACACGAACTCAAGAGCCTGCTACAACACCTTCCTTTCCTCTCCACCACAACTCAGCAAGCATGAACCAAGAATGTGGACAAGTTTCTCTGCTTACATGTTGTGTTTATAAAACGCTTTGTGGTGTGCCTTGTCCCAGCTTAAAATATGAAGCATTGAAAACCCTTCAGTTTCTTCCCTTGTAAGATATTAATTCCTATTTTTGTTTCCTGGCTGAGAATGCAATTCTCTTCTGAATACTCTTTGGAAATAAATATGCAAAACTACTGGAGCTCTTCCCATCACCAGTCACTTCCTTCAGAAGCTCATGAAATAAAAGAAAGAACATATAGTAATTCAGAGATGCTCTTTTATATCTGAAACTATTCCCTTTTAACCTCATAACTGCTTGTCTCACCTGTGCCTGGTTAAACAGTGCATGAGGTCTGTGCAAACTGAGACTATCACACCTGCAGTTGCTGAACTGACCCTACAGTCTCAATTTCCCTCAAAAGAGCAAATTGAGTGATTTTGGAGACATGCCTTGCAGATACGGACCTGGGAGCCTTTTTCAGATTGCTGTTCTTTTGCTTTTACTGAAGTTTTTACTGGATGTGCCTGTTCAAAATCACTTCAGAAGGCATTCTATACAGGGTGTAAATATGATATAATAAGTAAGAATTCTGATATTTTGAAGTTGTATACTTTCATGTAGCTGGTTTGCAGGTATAATTTTAATTTGGTGTGTGTCAGGAGTTGGAGTCAGATAGGAATTTCATTGCTACACATGGTGCCTTGACAAAAATCTTTGGTTTAGTACAAATGGAATAGAAATTTCTGATTATGCCCATAGGTTTAAAAGAGGAGAATCTAAATCAGTAATGCAGCAGGCGTTGTCTACTTGCAATTCCTGTTCCCTCATTTGGGTGATATCAAGCATCCTATCAGTTCTGGGACCTGTGCAGCTTGCCTCTGGTGTGTCAATGTCAGCAGTGCCTTTTATTTTCCCTGAAAGGTAATATTTCTGCATATACTTAAAGTGTTCAATCTGAATATCAGTCAAGGCTTTATTAACTTTTCTTTCTTTGTCTTCCCTTTTATAACAGCTCACTTTTCACCTGAAATGAACATATTAAATTCCCTTGATTTTGCACAGGAAACATATCTGCATATTGCTAAGGTAAGGTAGAGCAACCCGAAGCTTCCAGGAAACCATCATGTTATTGACTTATGACTAAACTGGTTCAAGTAATTATGTAACCCTTTTTGAAAATTTTATAGATAAAGGAGATGGCATCAGTCTTGGTGCCTCACTGGAGTTTATTTTAGATGGTAATGGTGGTAGATTAGTGTGGCATTTCACGACATGGACTCATGTTAATGCAGAGACTCAAATCCTTGTTTATTATCACCAAGCCCTTTTTATCCCCTTGTTTGGTACTTTCCCAACCTGCACATACATGCAACGTTCAATCTCATTGGCCACTGTGAAACTCTTCAGGTAAATAGTCCAATCACAATGTTGCAGACCCTCTCACAACCCCCACATCCTCTGGCCTCCAACTGAGATCCCCCACAACTACATCCTGGCCCATCCTCCCAAGGCTTGCTTGTTTACCTTTCCTGTCCTTCAAGGTTCCAACTCATGGCCCAGGGCTTGTCAAGCACCAAGGTCTCAGAGTTGGTTTCCAAACTCTTTTTCATGCAAATCTGATTGCCTTTAGTCCCCATAGATTAACACACTTCAGGTTAGCTATATTGCACTTTTGATATGGAAGAATAGAATTTCTTACAAAGTTCACCTCATCCAGATAATATTTACTTACAGTTAACCTTTGTGTTAATAACTAATAATGGGAAGTTTCTGAACACTGTATTTTGTTTAGAAGATCACCTGTGTTGACAATTCTTCCTTACTCTGGTATAAAATTACATGTTTCTTTTAATAAATGAACATTAAAATCTATGGGGAAACATTCTGGGTATTTAGTTTAAGTTTTAATAAAAAGAGGGGATAGAATCTATCCATTAAGTTTTTTAAAAGTATTTAGGTATAAATATTCCTGGGATCATTTGAAAGTGCCTCCACTGGAATTGTTAAATTACATTAATTTAATATTCTGCCTTAATCCGTTTGATGGCTGTTATTGTAACTTTAAGTCTTGTAGGAAATTTATTGGCTAAAATTAAAGAGCCCAATGCCACAGATAAACTCCTCATGATGGTGTTTATAAGTAATAACTAAATCTTCTTTTGGCTTCTCTTTTGGTTATACTAGGAAGACTGAAGTCTTGGACTTTCCATGTGAAGTAAAATTTAGCAGAGGAGTTAGACCAAATAATCTCCACAGGTCCCTGCTGTCTTCAGTCATTCTGTGATTCTGAAGTTTAGTGTACCTATTCTTTAATTCTGTAATGTTTCTGCATAAGTATATTCAGCTCTTATTTGTGCTCTCTCATACTCTCTATAAGTAATTAGAGGAATGAAAGCTGATGACTCTGGGTTAGAGGTCATATATTCCTCTGACCTTGCTGATGCACGTAAGCTGTCTTTAGAAAATAGCTCTCCACGCCACAAAACCTATAGATCAGCAGCACTTCCTACAGTATTGCCATACAATACAGATACACAGATTTTAGTTTGCAATGTTTTGTTGGTTTTAGTTTTTTGTTTTGTTTCATTTTATTTTTTTGTTTGTTTGTTTTGGTGTTTTGTGATGTTTTGGTTTTTCTGTTTGTTTGTTGGCATTTTGTTTGTTTGTTGGCTGGGTTTTGTTTTTTGTTTGTTTTTGTTTTGTTTTGGGGTTTTTTTGATGCAAAGACTCAAAGATCCAAGACAGTGTCCTGGCTTGCTCATATCTATGATGCTCACATCTATTCTGTTGACTTTATGACCAGGTTTCAGCTTTTTTGCAAAGACTTATTGGAGGGACTGTATGTGTGTAAATTTGTCTAAGAGGTTTACAGCTGAACTGTTCAATTATCTCAAATTAGTGCAATTAAATTGGTTTTGGGTTTTGCTGTGTGGTTGTATCTCTGAGGACCTTCCTGTTCAGACCCAAATCTTCATCTCGCTGAGTTATAATATTCTAACACTTACTTTAAATATGTTCATGAAATCTGGCTCTCAGCATTAGGAGCTTCATCTTGCAAAACGAAGTTTTCTCCGGCCATTGTCCTACAAGGAAACACCTCCACCATGCTCATGCAGTAGCCAGGCTACACATATGTGCAGAACTAAATGTATGTATATGGTGCAGGTCTGGAGTCTGGGTCCCAGCAGAAACTTCAGGTAAAAGAAAATGATTTGCAAACTGCTTTGATTGTGTGCTTGTTTTGTATTGCTTCATTTGGTTAATTTGAAAGAGGTAGACAACTATAGGTTCTGAATTGTCCTAGAGATTATTCTTTTACTGTTGACCTGCTCCCCCCCCCCACCCTCCCCCCGAATAAAGTTAGTTTTACTATCTCCACCATGGCCTCACATTGCTTTTCGGAATTGGAAAAATTCTCTGATATCAAAATTAGAGTCAGAGAGAAACTTAGTTTTCTGTGTAGATGTTTTGCATGATTGTAATGAAGAATTGAATACATAATTATGCATGCATAAATATGTATGCAATTCTTCATTATGTATTTTTATCTTTTCACAGACAAAAAAACCCAAAAAGCAGCTGACGAAAACAAGGGTTTGTTAAATTGCTATTGTGTCCAGTAGCAAATATTACTTTGCCAACATGCTCCCATTTGTCACCCATGGATTAATGCAGTTCTGTAAGATGGAGGTTTGTTTCTTCCCAGTGCCTTCCAGCGATCACTTGATACTACAGATAAAATAGCTTCTTTGGAAAGTTATTGCTACTTGGAATATGGGATTTTATTGCAAATATGGGAAAAAAATGTCAAAGGCAATGCGAAAAACAAATAACGAAGGCTGGAGAGAGGTTTTCTAACTAGTGGAGAAGCACATGCAGTGGGGATAAGTGCAACAAAGGAGAAATCACAGTGATTATAAAAATTAAAATAAACCCAAAATATCACTTGACATTTCCCAGAAAACTGAAACCAGAAAATGTCCTGAAACTGGTAAAGGAGACTGTAAGGTCAGTGCTGTGTCTGTGTAGACATGGAATTCACTTTGTGATTCTTATTCAGTGAGTATCCGCAATTTATTATTCAGAGGAGACTATGCAAATGGTTGGCATTAACATTTTAACACATAGCCATGTTGAACTACTTTAAAAGAATACACTGAAGCCTATGAATGCAAAAAAGAGTTTTCCTCATCATTCATCACTATCCTGTTGTATCTGGTATTTGCAAATTTATTTTGCACAAATGTGGAGAGGAGAGAATGTCTAATATTGGAAGTTGTCATGATGGAGCTATTTTTCCCAAGCTGGACTAACAAAGGTTATTTGTTAACCAGGAGGTTGTTTATCCTTATATGCTCACTATGCATTTGAAAGATGAATCAAAAGTCTCAGTGTATTTCCTAGTGGACATCCTAACCTCATAGAATTAAAAAAATTCCTGAAAGGGTTGACATGAATTGATCATCTTTCTAATAATTCCTAACAGTGTTATCTGAGAATACCAAAGCTGTAGTTAAAAATATCTTTCTATTACTATAAATTATTTACATAAATTTTGGTAGTCCAAAAGAAATCCTATAAAGAAATGGAAGATAATTTTATAATATAGCCAACTCAGAACAATTGCTCACCTCTTACATCAGTTTAGTGGAAAAACCTACCTTAGCTAAAGAAGTTGCACTTGGTTTGAGGAAACAGAAAAATGCCACCCTTGTTTTAACTGCACTACATAGATACTGCAGTGTGCATATAGTGGTGCTGGTCTAAAACACAATATTTCACATTTTTTTTTATTTCCATGTTTTGGGAAGAGAATAAACAATACTGAAGCAGGTATACAGCATACATACATGTATATATTTTTCACACATATAGAGTTGGCATTTGACTACTGTATAGGTCTTAACCATTCCTTTAAATATATTGTAAAACAGATTTGCAGAGGGTGGACCATTGAAGAAATGGTGCTACATAGCTCTTAGCTATGTTCTTGCAAATCAGGATGAAATTGGTTTCTATAGTCTGAAAAGATTGTTTGTAGAAACCCATTGCTCTTTGTTGATTAACACAAAACATAAGCTGTTGAGCTGGCCTTTATCTGCATAATTGGTAAGTTGGTTTTCTTCGAAAGGCCAAGACTTGGGAAATGCTACCTGGCACTCGACATATTGCTGTCACAAGAAAATAAAGCACTTTAAAAACACTATGCAGGGCCATCCTGAAAAATCTGTAAGTGTCTCTGATGATGCAAGGTATAATTTCTGAGACAAGGAGTGGGACTGGCAAGCAGACACTGAGAATGCACTGCTCAAAATGGTTGCCCTGTCATGGTTTCAGATGTGACTCAAGAAAGTGCAGAACAGCTGACCTTCATCTCTTTGAATTTAAGTATATTGATGAGCAGTTTAGATAAACAATGATAAAACTTCTTTATTTCTTGATAGTTTAAGAACAATTCCTTCTCTTTTGCTCAGACTGTTGAATCTAAGTTGCCTAGGTAACACAGGAAAGGAAAACTGTTAGCATGCATCTGTGGTGCTCAGTGCGACTTGGTGATCTGACAAACATGTGCTCCAAGGAAAAGCAGCCTTTCAATGTGTGCTTAGATTTATTTTGCTAGGTGCTAAAATCTGCAGAGCTGCAAGATAAAAAAAGGACAAAAATCAACCTTCTTCACTTCATTGTGCCTCTTATCTCACCCCAAGTATGAACTTCTTAACAGCTCCATTTTCCTTTGTATTACAAGTTCTTTTCTATGGTTAATCTCTTTACAATTTCTTTGCAGCTGGTTAACCTTCTTTTTTCATGACAGAGAAGAAAATCAATATAAGAACTTGATAGCTCAAATTCAATTTTACTTTTGGAAAAACCTGAAAAACCACGATGAAAGAGGCTATAGATTGAGGCTGACCAGCACCTTGTCCTTGTATCATTCCTTATTTTTACAAACTCCTGTTCTGGGTTTTGCCATTCATACCTGTGGTAGGTCACCTGCCCTGACAAAAGCCCATGAAATCTTCTCACCACAGACAGGAGCCCAGGAAAACTCCTTGCATGCGCAGCCCTTGTGCCACCCACATGGTGGTGGCTGGTGGGTACAAGAGCATGGAAGCTGAGTCCTGAATCCACGGGGGACTGCATGACTGTGTTTGACCACAGCTCAGATTTGACCAGGGTATTACGGGAGCCCAGCTGGGAAGCTGTTTAGAGTTAGTCCTCCTCAGAGCAGCAGGCCTGCAGTTGGGCACTCTCCTTTTGGGTCGGGATACCACTGAAGAGAATTTCTAGAGGTTGAGAATCCTCCATTTATTAGGTGAGTAACTGCATTCGGATCATTGACCATAAACTTTAAGAATCAACAGTGTAGAGACAAATCTGTGTGATATCCCGGATCTGTAGCTGATGTTGGTGGAGCTTTAATTGAGTTTGAACAATAAACTTCATTTTGCCTCCATTTATTGATTCTGTGAAGTTACCTAAGTTCTGAACTAATTTTTGGAAGTCAAAGAACTGCTCTGGCCATCTCTCAGAGGGATAATCTCTTATGCTGAGAAAAATCTTTAGATTTAGATTTAACTAAGACATTTTTATCATTCCTGTGGACTTCCAGAGGCCACAAAAAGGCGCTATTAATTCTCAGAAACTCTTTATATTCCAATTCAGTGATATTAAGCAGAAGTTTATTTCAATGAAGGTAACAACCCTTTCGAAGTGGGACTTTTTTTGCACAGAGCTGTGGATTATTTCTTTATCTCCTCTACAGACGCAACTCAAAAACTTACTGTACAAATAATTATTTTTGCACCTCAAAAACAGTACTGAACTCAAGGCCCCAGCTGAGCTCTCATTTAGAAAGTAAAAATATCCTGAGGTTACCTCTTATAAAGTTTTTTTTTTTATTTTTATAACTGTTTAGTGAGAAACGTAAAGATATGCATCTGATCAAAGAAAGCTTCCTGATTTTTTATGCAAAGAGTCTGCCTTTGACTAGTACAAAAAATAGATCTGAGAGTACTTTAATCTGTTGAAAGCAGAACTGTACAGCATTTGTCAGATCTCATTTGCTTTAAGTGATTTAGGATTTTCTCTTCTGACTTGACATTGTTTTACTTCATTGTTCATGTATTTAAGATAAAAGTAAATCATTACTGTTTTAAAGTTAACACAAAGAAAGTAGTATGATCAACACCATGATCAACAAGGTTTTCAATTCCTTGTTTCTAGGTTTTCTGAATTTTATTTTTTTTGAGTGGCTTTTTGTACACTTTTTATGTACAGTTACATATTTATGTTAAATTCCTCGTAAACTGCATTATGGTACTGGCAAGTTGGAGGACAATCCTGCATAAACATCCAAAACTCTGTCAGGTCTTTGGTTTGCAAAGCTGGGCTTGAATGCTTCATCTTTCTCTAATTACTAGTGTTTTCTGCTTTTGACTGGTGTTTACACACCAACTGGGCAAGAAGCCTTCAGTAGAAGTTAGAAAATTATATACTTCAGAAACTTACTTTTGTCTTGAGATTGTTCAGCAATTCTAGTTGAGTAATCAGTGTCTGTTTTACTGCTTCTCAAGAAAAAGAATTTGGAGGTCTTTGCCTTCCTTCTAACCATGGGGAACATCCAATCATTGATGTTCAGTTATAAGATTTTCTTCATGTTTTGAATGTTTTCACAAATTCCCAGAAGACCTACTTTCTGAAATATGGCTTTAACATGTAGACAGTTTATTTCCAGTCATTGGTCTAATACTTGTCCATTTTCTATTGCTTCTATCTCTTCCAGGGATCTAAAGCCAAAACCGACACTTATGTTCCTTTTCAGGCTCTTCTGACTAGTTTTGCTGGTATAACATGCCACACAAACAGAAACTCCTGTGCAGATTCCCTGGCTGCCCTAGGTATGCAACTCCATGCTACAGTCTAAATAAGTGAGGCATGAGCTTCGACTGTTATAGCCAGTAGCTCAAATGCACCTCTCATCCCCAATTGTGTCAGATTACTAACAGAGGGGTTTGTTGGGAAGAGAGTAATGGAAATGGCATGCGGGTTGCACTACTGAAGGCTGCTAGAAGATTTGAGGGGAGGCTGAGGCCAGTCTGGATAAGTTTGCCTGGTACATTGGCAACATCCCCATTAATATCAGCCTGCTGTGGACTCCAGGGGAGTTGTGTGTTGCTTGTATGACAGATCTGCTGTATCTCCTGCTTTTCATGTTATATGTTTATTGTGGTTTTAGGTCACAATAAGAACTAGATACACTGCTCATAATGTTGTGAAGGTCAGCTACTGCTTCTTGAGGATCTTTTCTTCCTTTTCCCTCATTTTCTCCATCAGCATTTTATTTGAACCAGTCATTTCATCATGAAGAAATATTACATGACAAATCCTTCCTTAAAACTTGTTCCCTCCAGTGAAAAATTCTGATCTCAAAAGATTCATAGTGAAGGAAGACATTTTGACCAAAATCTTTTGCTTTGCTTTGCTCTATATTTGGTCTTTGGTTCATGTGTTAGCAGCCTTTAAACACATGCCATTGGCCTACAAAGTAGTCTGCAGGGTCTCTCTGCCCAACACAAGGACACTGCATCCTTTTTCATGACAGTGGTTTTCTTTATGGATGATTGCTTATTTATGTCTAGTCTTTGGCTGTTGTTATCATCAAAGGGAAGAACCTACTTTTGGTACCATTGTGCCAGCTGGAGTTTATCATCTCAGACAGATCTAATTGTTAAATATTGTTCCTCCTCTACAACTGTCTATGTAAGGACTTTTTGATCTGCCTCAACCAAAATCTACTGTAACTTACTTAAGTAGTTTTTTCCAGGACCTTGCTAAATTATATAGCTTGAAGAGAGAGAACAGAGAAACTGCAGAATGAAAGTTTCTTCAGCAGCACAATAATAACTAAAAAAAGAACATATGAAGAGCGTTTAAATTTCCTTCCCTACACCTTGTCTAGAGAAGCAATCCCTGGTTAGTCCTGTGAGCTTTACCATTTCTGTTTTGGTATACTTCAGCTATTATTACCTAGGGTTTTTAGCATGGGGATTCTTTCCCATCAGAAAGTCATTATAATCACAGACTGAAACATTAAATGGAACAACAATTGCAATTTTATTTTTTATTGCAAGCATATGTTTTTCTCCTGAGTTTCGAAAGATGTTGCTGCTTCCTCTTCAATCACAGAAAGGAATGAGCCATGACTTTTCTTTTTAATGAAGATACTGATCTGCTGTTCATCTTCATAGAGCTAAATGAAAAGTTTTAAAGGTTGACTTGGTTGAATACATTTCTGGTCTATCCTGTGAAATGTAGTGCTTATAAAAAGTTTGACATCTTTTTTTCATATTTAGGTTGATTTTTAAAAGCCAGGGAGAGCTCAGCCTGCTTAGTATTTAATCTCTTCCTGAGTCTTCACTGACTTGAGATAGATGGTTTTATATCGTAAGAAAGCCTGTGTTGAACAGTGAAGCATGTCTGCTAGGGATGTTTAAAATGCTCCTTTCCTGCCAAAATGGAAACAGTATTCAGGTTTATAAAAGGGGATGGATCATTCAAGATGAAAATGATGACAACTACTGTGTGGTTTGTTGTCCTTTTATTAAAAAAATCTTCCAGTATGGTTCCTGATTTTTGGTGTGTGTTTGTGTGATTCAGTGTTTTTTTTGTTGTTTTTTTTAAAT
>NDXB01005637.1:0-16594 GCA_002631895.1 Agapornis roseicollis | reverse complement strand
TCAAAACACCAGCTACTAAAGAGAAGAAAAACTGACTGCAACTGCTGAACCCAGGACATATACCTACATGGATTTAAAACAAGTAGCCTAGTGTAATATAAAAATATCATACCCGTATTTCCTAAGTATTTTCTATTTAACAGAATATTTTAGTAACTAAATCAGATGCACTTCTATGTGTATGTGTTTTCTTAATTGAATATATAGTGTTTAAAGTAAAATAATATCTATACAAATTATCTCGCATGCCACAGTCAATGCCATGAAAAAGAAAACAAAAACAAAGAGGTAAACCCATGTTTCTCTGTAAAGAGCAGATGTACTTTAGCTGACTATTTGCAAGTATAATAGGAAGCTGCAAGTTTGAGACCTAAAAAAATCTTATATTACTTACAGGAAACATATCAAAACTGACAGACAGCTGGAAATTGCCGTAGATGAGACACTGGAAAAATCCAGGAATGTCCTGCCAAAATCAGATACAGTAGTATTAGATCCAAGTGGATATACTTGACTTTTGTCTACATAGCTACCTGCATACTTGTTATATGTATTATATATCTCTTTGAATTAAATCTATTTTACCAGCATATTTTCAAGACAGGGTTGTTTGCCTTTTTTTGCTATAAGACAATACCTAATTGAAAATATTGTCCCCATATGCATATTCTGAAAAACGTGAACTGACAAGCTGTCTACACTTAAGGGGAATCACTGCAAAAATCGTTTTCAGTGTCATTCTGCTTGTATATGGTAGCACTGATGTATTTCCAGAAAGAATGCATGATCCATGCCATTTCAATATGTGGATGGCTCTGAACATTATCTCTTCCCTTTTATGAATAAGCTGCTTTGAAAGTTGTTTTAATTCTTTCAGTTTCTTGAAAGTTAGTATTTAACTGTCTATCTTTTCCTACTTATTTTCCACAAATTCCTTAATGATATAATTCAAGATCAAAATATTCACCCAAAACGTTGACAGTAACTTTCACAGTTTGATTAAAATTGGGATAGAACAGGACTCCTGGGAATTAAAGTTACAGTAATAAAATATATCACAGTAACTATCCCACTAAAATGAGCAGGGACAATCTTGGCCTTACTTATGGTATCCCTATAGCTATTTTCAGTGTATTTATGCAGGACATCTGTTAATGCAAAATCTCTTCACAGAATTTGTTATTAGGAAACTGAGAACAAAAATGGGTCTTTTAAATTGTCTGCCATCAGGGTTTTTTCCTTGTTCATTGGAATTGCTTCGTGAATTGCCAGTTTTTCATTATGCCTCTTGATAACATATCACCTCTGGAATGGCAGATTGATTATAGAAGTGAAATGAACTAGTATTTTATTAATTTAAATTATCTTTCTTGTGAGGGTGGTGAGGCACTGGAATGGGTTGCCCAAGGAAGTTGCGAGTGCTCCATCCCTGGCAGTGCTCAAGGCCAGGTTTGACAAAGCCTTGGGTGACATGGTTTAGTTGAGGTGGATTAGAACTACATGATCTTAAGATCCTTTCCAACCCTAACTATTCTATGATTCTACATAACTAGAGAGCCATGAGGCACATCAGTGCATGCTATCTAACCTTTAAAGTGCAAATCTATTTTTCAGCATAAGACTCAGCCAAGAATGTATGCAGCAAAGACCCTTGGCTTACTTGTTCCTTGAGAGACACAGAATTCAGCTGTAGACACAAAAGCTGGAGAAGTTGTGATGCTCTGAATATGTAGTATAGTTCAGATTAGAGTGTCCACTGAGATGACAAGTAGGTCCCCCATAGAAATCAAGCAGTGCAAGAGAAGTTCCAGAGAAGGTTCAAAAGCATTAGAAGATATTGTAACTTTGTCTCCATCTTCTAAGTACAAAGAATAAGAGTATTTTTTGTAACCAGATTTAATGAATACATTCCTGTCTTCTATATCATACAAACTTCCTTGCCTTCTTTCTCTGACTCTCTCACACCTCAAAACTGATGTCTCTGAGATAATTTCAGTTCTATTTCCTGATGTTGAAGGTTTTGAATATTTTTTCAACGTGCGGGATCTGATGGGAGGCAGAATATTTATATACAAAAAAATAAACAGAAAGGCTATGAGTGTGAATGAAGCACTCTAACTTACTTGACTAGTTCCTTAGTAATAATTAACAGTTCCATTTTTTGCTTTCCCACTATGCAGGATTTTGAGGCAAAAATCTCAAAACTGACAAAGTTCTCTAGGAACACCAAAGCAGTCTTGGAATATGCCATAAACCTGGTCATTATTATTAGACTAATTCTACAAGTGACTAAACTGCATCACAGGAATTCAACTACTTGTGTGTCAAAGAAGAATTCAGTGGCAGAGCTTCAAAGTCATCTATTCCAGTTCCATTCCTTTTTCTAGACAATATGCTGTCCCTTGGAATCATGAGTTTTTGAGGAGTTTGGCTTTTAAAAGATCCCTTACCTGACATATGCACCACTCTTTATAAAGATCAGAAATTATTAATATTTATACCAAGGTAGACAAGTCCTTGACCTAAAAGAAAGGAGTTACACAGTGATGTGGTTGCAGGCAGCACAAGTGACATGGAAAAGAAACAAGCAGGTGTGTGTTAGTAGGAAAGGATGGTAAAAGAAAAGAAAAATTAACTCCATGATTTCCTCTGGTATATCTCTTTTCCTACCTTTCGTACAGGGTTTGAACAATACAGAGGACTGATCATTCCTCAGAAGGATAAAAGTTATTTCAGCAGATTTCTCCAGGTATTTTATCATTATGTATCTCTTTCAAATGGCTGAGAAATTACTATCAAGGAAACTGCAGGGAAAATATGATATTTGGATGCTAACATTGTTATTTGTCTGTACTGAAAGAATGGTATGACAGTAGTATAGGAAGCATCAGTAATGGTATGGGAAGTATAGGAATGATACAGGAATAGTAATAGATTTGGATATTTGTCTTCACTGGAAGAATAGTACAGGAATGGCATAGGAGGAACCTAGGCAGCTGCAGTAGACAGTCTTTTCACAGAAGTGCACCAAGGTCAAACCTTAACAACTGCCCCTCTGGTGTACGCAAAACTCAGTCTCACTGAGCTATTAATCTTCTGAAATGTTAGAAACCTTTTTAGAAAATGTACTAGGGATTGGAGGGAAATGGTGGAATAAAGCATGCACTCAATTTCTTGAGGGTATATGGGAAGTGAAGATACAAGAATTATATGAGATTGTTCTCTTTGATTATAGTACATATTGAATAATGATTTACTTATTTCCCCAAATCAAAAGAAGTCAGATACCAGCCTATGAGGTAAATTCAGATCCATTCCTTTTACGTGAAGGGCACAGTATTCACTGTCAGGTCAGGTTAACGAACTAGAGAATCTCAGATGCTAAATGCCAAAGTCTCAGCAATTTGATCCCAAGCTTTTCAGCTAAGACCATGAGAAGCTAACAGCCTTTAAGGGTATGGCTCACAGGATAACCTGTAAGGCATACTTATTGGGTTAGCTTTTTATAACTTTTTTACCTAGATTCAGCTTTGTATTTGTGGCAAAAACATCTTTTATCCTCTGGAGCACAGCTACTAACAAAAAACAAGGCTAAGAGATACACATATAAAGAGGAAAGTATTATAGGGGTTTGGCTACGATGGACAGGCACAGTGTAAAAGATACTGCTGAGCATAGTACTCCTGTTTTTTTGTTGTTTTTTTTTTTCCAAGACAAGCTTTCCCAACACCCTACAATGTTTCACACAGAGAGACACATACAGATACTCCAAACAATGATAAGTAAAGGAATAAACAGACAAAGACTTGGCAATTTGAAAGTGAAGATTCACAGATGAAATATCCATGAAGGAGAAAAAGCCCAGTCAAACTTCCTTTTCTCAGACTTAGTTAGAAAGGACCTTGTGAGGGTTGACTCTAAACTTTTTTTGCACCACTTTAGTGTCGTAACAGGGAGCACTACAGGAAAAGAATCAATACAGTTGTGTGGATGGACTAGAAGAGAATGCTCACGTGGCTGCTTCTTTTACTGCTGAATAGAAAATTTATTTGTTTTCCAATAGTTGACTCTAAATTATTGTTACCCTTGCTTAAAAAAACCTGCACAGGCAATTTTAAGTATACTGCTGGACATTTATGAACAGTAAACCTGAAACTTTGAAATAATGGGAAAATTAAATTTTTTAGGGTTCATGAGATGCAGCTACTCTACTCTTTTAGCAAATAAACTTCTCATAAACTTGACTTTAAATGCTGAAGTGCATAATGCATGATTATGCATTTAAATCCCTATTTAAGCTCCTAAGTGAGCATCACTTTAAGAAAAGACCTTATTAAAGGGATTGAAAATATTCTGTGACACAACTTTCCATTAACAAATGCACTTTTACTTGCACTAGGATGTTTGGTCAAATAAGGCAATTTTGCACTAAGATTGGATGGTAAAATGTTAAAATAGCAATTTATTTTTTAGCAATATTTTTAAGTATCAAATTTTTATAATTTGGGATAGCTATTTCATATTAATATAGATATGCTTTTTATTGTGATGTATTTTTAAAACATGTAGACTATTTTTTCATTATAAATTTTGTAGTCTAAAGCTTTATATTGGTTTTATATGTATATTTTTTATCAGATTTAACGTTCAAACCTTTATAATTTAAAATATTCACACTTTCAACAGCAACAAACCACCAAAACATAACAATTCAACCTTCAAATTTCAGAATACGCTACATATCTTTCTATGCTGCTTTTTTTTGTTCTTGTCCAGCAATGCCTTTCTTTTTCTCTCTGCTCTCTGATAATACATTAATTTTAGTTTCATTTTCTATACTGTGTTTGAAGTGGCTCAACTTTTCAAAGCTTTTTGAAGCAAATTCTGATATCCTCTGTTGCTGTTTCACCTCCAAGCACCTTCATTACTGATGAAGCTTGCAGCTCACAAGCGGGTTTCTGTCCTGCCTGCTCACTCCTTTACCCTTTGTTTGGCTTTCTCTTCTTGTTCTTCAGCTTTATCCCTAGAAATTATTATTAGTGTTTCTAAGGCTCATCCCTGTTTCTCTTACAGAGCAGGAATAGTTTTTATTTTTATTGACTGAATCTGCTTTCCAGAAAGACTTCTCTGTTGTCAAAAGCCAAATATTACCAACAAAAGGATAAAAGCTAGCCCTAGTGCTTAATATGCTTATTGTCATCCCAAATAAACATTGTTGAGTAAACTAGCAAAGATGTAAGGGTTTCATGCACAATTCCCACAGAATTATGGATTTGTATTGGGTTTTGGTTTTGTGGTTCTCTGTCATATCAAGTGAAGCTTTATGCTGTACTTCATTCATTGCAACCACTTTCAAGATACTTCATACTTTATTCTGGTTTTACCTGGCATGCCAGCTTCTGCATATATTGAGATATACAAGAAGTTCCAACACATATTAGCTTGTTGAGTCATTCCTTGCTGCATTTTCATCCAGCTGTTAATTAACTGAATGTTTTGGAACAGCATAGTGAAAACTTTGTAACTTAGTTCAGCTTTCCTCTGGCAATCATGTTTATGACATGAAGAAAGTGGACTGACTGAAATTGTTGTTAGCCTTGACATTCTGCAGACAAACTTTGGCAATTACTCCTCTTCCTAATGTTATCGTTCACAGAAAAATTCTTAACTAAGTGGGATTTTTGTGAATTGATGTTTTGAAAGAAGTTTTCTACTTTATAAAAAAGACTCAACACTATGTTTCTAACTTGAAGGCAATTTGAAATTTTTAGTTAGTATCTGGAATAGTGGGATAAATATGGCAGGAAACCCATTCAACATTTTCTTGATGTGACATAAGTATAAGAGGTTCCCTGGCAGTGTTCAAGGCCAGGTTAGACAGAGCCCTGGGTGACATGGTTTAGTGTGAGGTGTGTCTGCCCATGACGCTGGTGGCTGGAACTAGATGATCTTAAGGTCCTTTCCAACCCTAACTATTCTATGATTCTATCATTCTGTGATAATATGAGTTGGACCTCAGTGTCAAGAGAAGTGATTTTCCAAAATTTACTTTGTTAAAGCAGATGTTTAACACCTTTGAGGACTACAGATACTTCAAAAGTTTCCTCAAATAAATAAAAACATATTTAAAATTATGATTCAGGTCCACTTGACTTTCAGCAGAAGTATCCCCACTGACTTCTGCTTACATTTTAGTCTCTGAAAGCATGACCATATAAAAAGTTAAGTAATGAAACAAAAATTCTTTTTTTTTTTTTTTAATATGTTGGGTCATTTTTTAGAAGGATACCGAACTAATGCTTTTGCTGTTGTAAAATATTAAGCAAAAATATATGATACTACTTGACGTGAAAGAGTGCAAATTTAAATGAAAGCAGAGTTCACATATTGCTTTTACATTCTATCTGCCAGTCAAGTTGAGACTTTATGAAGAATGGCAAAGCAATTTTCAGTCATGTATGGTATATCGTGTAGGTCAAATTCTTTTATGTAAATCTCTTTCACTTGGGTGTTTAAATTGAAATAAAAATGTAATGATAAAAAGTGTGGCTTTTATTTCTCCTCTTTCTCTAATTTATTCTGAGTTTGGAGAACTAGTGTTTTATTGAGCATGACACCTAAAAGGGGCATTGTTTTTAAAAGGTGTTAAAACAAGAGTCACATATGTTTTGGATAATGGAAGTATTACAGGAGGCTTCCCCACACAACCTTTCTTTCCTGTAAGCTGGGGCTCATGGAGCTGTTTCTGTAGGTTAGCTTGAGTTCATCTGAATTATTCAGCTCACTAGATGAGGGTGGCTTACCTGATGGCTAACAGCAGCATGGTTCGTTTCATATTGTTATATTGGTTTTCATTGCTGCTTTAATGCAGGAGGTTCCCTGTGTTAGGAATGTGCTGAAATTTCTTAGTGCTAAATTGTGCCTAAATTTAAATAGTAACCTGTTTCTCCCAGACTTATTAAAAAAAAAAAAAAAAAGAAAAAAAAAAAAAAAAAGAAAAAAAAAAAGTAAAAAAAAAAGAGAAAAAAAAAAAAAAGAAAAAAAAAAAGTAAAAAAAAAAGAGAAAAAAAAAAAAAAGAAAAAAAAAAAGTAAAAAAAAAAGAGAAAAAAAAAAAAAAGAAAAAAAAAAAAAAAAAAAAACAAAACACAAAAAAGCAAAAAACCAAACCAACCAAAACAAAACAAAAAAGAAACCAAAAAAACAACCTAATAAAAAAATCACTGTTTTTAGAGCTCACCTAACAAGAGGTGCTTTTCTGAGTCAGAATTCAGTTTGTATGGCAGGATTTCACTTTGTAGCGAGCAACCTAAGAAAAGGGATATTAAACTGATCTCCCTTCAATATGTAGATTGATGCACAGCCTCTGAAGCACTCAACCTTTTTTCCTGCCTCATTATTTGCTTTTGAAGTGAAGAAGAAAGATGACATGTACCTCTGAGAGCTATGTTGTTTCTTAGCAGCAAGATTCAGTTTCATGTGTGATGTGGGTTAGATCCCAAACATTAACTAATATGACACATACTATGCTATTGTACAAGTTGTGAATAATAAGCATTCTAGAAATCCACACAGGGAATACCATATACTTTGGGGCACATTCTGAATTCAGAAACATAACTTCAGCTCAAAGGAGAATTTAAGCATTACTCATATGAAATGCATTTGTCTGTATCTTCAGCTCTATCACTATAGTTCCTCACAAATAGGAGATAAGCTATTTTACACCATCTGAGAGTAAATGTTTTGGTTTATTTTTTTTGTTGTGCCAGAAATATGATTCCTCCAGGAACTTTTTTAACTTGTTTGTGTCTATATTTGTACCACAGAACTAAAAAAGATACAGGTTGGAGTGAGCAGAGCTGGGCAGGAATTAATGTTTCTGTTCTCATGAGCTATTTAGATATTTAAGTTCTTTCCTATCCTTAACCAAAAGCAGAAAAAAAGGAGCCATAAAATGAAAGCAATCTTTAGTTTAGGGATTAAGTCAACCTTTTTCAATATGTCTTTGGATTTCAACATTAAAAGAAATTGATCTAATAATGAAATGAAAAAGACACTTCTAAACAGCAACTTAGAATATGCCATTCATTTTCCAAACAATTTGAGGCAACACAATGAAATCTACTCTTTCCTTCTTATTTTTGACAAATCAAACTTCTTAATTAAAGTTTTTATATTTTGTACAGGTTTCCATATTTTTTGTCTCCCAGCCCTCCACCTCTTATAGACAATGGAATGAAGGTTGATTTTAAAGTAATTTCTCCACATGTCATGCTATTTATTTCCTGGCACAAGATATTGCCATACACTAATGTTGTCAGTGGTATCGCTATATTGGATAACATTGGTGACATTCATTTGCCTTGCCTTTTTCTAAAAGCTTATATGTGTTTTTTGTTTTGGTTCAGAAAAATGCCTAGCAGCAAACAGAACCCAATGACTGGTTTGAATTTTGGAGATTAAAGAAATCTGTTCCCTTGTGTTATTTAGAAACTTGTCAGGGATTACACAAGGACACTTTCACATGTAATGTATAGTTTTATAATTTTTTTTCATTTGCCAACATATTCTACCCTGACAATTTTTTTCAGTAATTCTTCCAGAATCCTACCTGATGGAGGGATCAATTCCCTCCATTTTCTCCCATAGCCTGGAAACCCCAGTTGGAATAAATTGTTCTGATTGTTCCTAAATAGTAGTACCAAGAATTCAGTCTTATCCACAGTTATTTCCTTTTTTATCAACTCAAAAAACCACCCTTTCTTCTGCCCCTAAAACGTTAAGTACATTTGATAGCACCCTGGATAGAGCTGGATTTTGGCAGGGAATATAGATGGTAGTCTTCCTGAGAATGAGAAAATGAAGACTTGTGTAAATTACCCCTTTTCTTTTTAGCATACAAACTTTGCTTTGATCCATGTCTGCGTTATTCTTATGTTTTTAAAGAAGATAAAGCATACTATAAAATCAAAATCACTTAGTGTTACATAAAGCACACATGCTCTAACACTTCTGTGGGACTGAACAGAAAGACATCACCTTGCCACATCATCCAAAAATGCCATAACCTCTAAGATCTCAGTTTTACTAATGCTCAACCATCTGTTTATGCTTTGAGAAAAACTTCAGTGGTTTCACTGGAGTTGCCTGCTGAGTCTTAGAGTTAACATGTGTACAAGTTTATGTGGGACTGCAGACTAACCAGGGCAACAATCTTCCTGTCAGTGTATGACTACATTATGTGCTCTGAATGATCTCAGGACTTGGCACAGGATTTGTGGTGAGAATACTATAAAGCACAGCCACAAACACTGTACAAAACATAGAGAAAGCATGTACAGATCATTGTTTTAGCCTGGCAAAATTTGTCTGTTTATATGGAATCTCAAAAACATTGACAAATCCTTCCATGTTTAAAATACATCATTTCATCTGGTATTAACATGGAAAGGTGACAAAGATATATGCATCCTTCTACACACTTGGCTTACATTATGAAATAAGTATTTTTTTTAGTAACATGACATTGTGGGAACCTGCTGTGATAGAGAACCATATGTCCTGGAATTTTGCAAAATCCTCAGTTTTTGTTAAAATATATGTAAAACAAGCCTGGTGAGCTGTGTACATCTGTGTTCTGAAGGCAGACCACTGAACACCCATGCTGAAATATATCACCCGTGTCTTAGGTGCAGAGTATTAATATTAACCAAGTATAAAAAGAATTTTATTTCTTCTTTCCCTGCCTGTCCTTTGAGTTTGGGTTTTGATTTTTGTTTGGTTTGGGTTTTGTTGTTTTTTTTTCCTCCTGAAGTTTAAAATGTCAGTATTTAAATTACTCAACAAGTACAGTAAAAAACATTAAGTAACAGAATAGATCTCTGTAATGTCTGGACTGCATTTCGATAATACTTTGGTGTTTATTCTTCCCTTGTAACTGCAATTAGTGTTAGTGAAAGTGATGCAGAAGTATTAACAGGAAAAGCCTGCTCTGGTAATGGAAAGGTGTTTCAAGGCTTCTATGTACATGTCAGTAACTTCATGTGTATTCAGAAAAAGCATTAATAGAACACCAAAGACAGATGCTTGTTGACAGGAGAAACACATTGTTAAAATTAATAAGTGACAAAAATGATGGAAATTAAATCATCCCCTTTTGTGCATAATAAAGGTAGATTTTTTTTTTTTTAATTTGCTTTTAAAATGTGTATTGATGTCAGTAGCTCGTAATAAAGTGCAGAACTGGAGGTTGGCAAATTTTTTTTTATAGCTTCAAAGTAGTATTGATTTCCATTAAATCTTAGTGATAATTATTGAACGACAGTAAACAGCCTGATAGTTTGCAATCTTAACATAGTTTGCATGGCAAACAAGTTCAAGAGCATTTCCCCACAGCAAATATTAGCTGCTTTCGTATCAGCATCTTTGTGAATATAAATAAAACAAAAGATTTTCTCATACTGATTGGATAGGAGAAAGTGTTACTACCAAAGAGATACACAGAACTTGGAATTTAAATAAAAGCAAGCAAAATAAAACACTAGTAGTACTTTTTTCTGTGGATCTGTTTCTAAATTATTATGATTATGACTTTTCTTATGATTATTCTACAGTATATCTTCACTTTTCTGGTCTTTGCACCAATCTTGTAAATTCTAACTAGTTCCCTTCCATTTTTTCCAGGGACTGATAGTGTGATATACAACTCTTAGTATTGTTAAGGCAAATGCTTACACGCACTTGCTGATGGACTAGTCAGAGGGCCAAACAGACCAAAGAACAGCTGACCTTAAACTATGTTTTTTTCTTTGATGAGAGCATTAATTGGTTTTCTTCTTCCTGCTGATTCAGAGAAAACACCAGGAGCAAACTCACCGACAAAGTTTTCAAGTTGACAAGCAGGTATTCTTCATTGCTTCTTCATGGACACCCCCTTGTCATGGGGAAAGAGTTTGCCCAATAACCAAAGGTGTGAAACAAGGTTGTGTTCTCGCACCAACTTTATTCAGAGTCTTCTTCAGCATGATGCTCCAAAGGCCTACAGTAGACCTCAACAAACAAAATGGCATTTACACTAGATATCATACCAATGACAGCCTATTCAACGTAAGGCGACTGAAGGTCCACACTAAGAACCTAAATCATCTTGTTCATGAACTGCTTTTTTCTGACAATGCCACCCTTTTTGCCCACTCAGAAGCAGCTCTGCAGCATTTAACATCTTGCTTTGTGGAGGCAGTTGAGTGTTTTGGGCACCACAGGAAGATTATCATCATCCCCATATTACCATTGGCAAGTCAGAGCTTAAGTCAGTTCAACAGTTCATCTATCTGGGAAGCATTATTTCCTTGGATGCCACGATCAACAAAGAGATAGACAACAGAATTGCAAAGGCGTATAGAGCCTTCAGAAAACNCATATTACCATTGGCAAGTCAGAGCTTAAGTCAGTTCAACAGTTCATCTATCTGGGAAGCATTATTTCCTTGGATGCCACGATCAACAAAGAGATAGACAACAGAATTGCAAAGGCGTATAGAGCCTTCAGAAAACTCCATAAAAGAGTCTGGTGCAATAAACACCTGAAGAAAAGTACAAAGATTAGTGTCTATAGAGGCATTGTGCTGTCTACTCTTTTATATGGCTCTGAATCATGGGTTATCTACCACCATAACCTGCGACTCCTTGAATGCTTTCATTAGTGCTGCCTCCATACAATTCTAAACATCAATTGGACTGACTATGTGTCAAATGTTACTGTCCTTGAACAGGCAGGGGTCATCAGTATTGAGGCCATATTGCTGAAATAACAGCTGCACTGGGCAGGGCACGTCTCTAGGATGAAAGATCGTCGCCTCCCTAAGTTTGTGTTTTACAGTGAACTCGCCACTGGTTGCCACAAGAGAAGTGCCCCAAAGAAGAGATATAAGGACTCCCTGAAACAATATCTCAGCCTTGTCCATATTGACTACCATCAGTGGCCCACCTTGGCTTCCAATAGCAAGACTTGGAGACACACCATACATAATGTCTCCTTTGAGAATACACGCAGAACTAGTCTTGAGGAGAAAAAACAACATAGAAAGAATTGCACCCCACTATACCACCCAAGGAGACCTTTTGCTGTGCTTTTTGCAATCGGATTTGCCTACCCCACATTGGCCTTTTTAGTCATCAGCGTGCTTGTTGTAAGCCTGGGTGAAGCCCTTCCCAAATCTTTGTTTGAAAAGTCAAGCCATGATGAAGATGATGAAGATGATGATTCTTTATTGTCATGCCAGGAGACACAGGGATAGCTCCTCCTAATGTGTATCCCCGTATTGCTACACAAGCCATCCTTACATAGTCACTGGGCATACATACATATTCATGAGGCTACACATGAATGATATCATTTTCCAGAAAGTTTCCCGCATGCATATAAAAAATGCTGTGGGTGGTGGTCTTTGAGAATTCTTTACTTCTTCCAACAATCTTCATAACTTCTGGCAGTCTTTGAAGCACCAAATGAATTAACATTACAGACACAGCAATCATCCAGTCCTTCTACTTATCAGTTAGTTTAACTACTCCCATCCTGGACATCTGCTAGTGCCAGATACTCCCCAGTAGATGTTTATACTAGCTTAATGGATTCATTAACGCCACAAACATAGCAATCATCCTGTCCTTCTACTTATCAGTTAGTTTAACTGTGCCCATCCTGTACATCTGCTAGTCCCAGATACTATACACCCCCAGGTCCTGTTTTTCTATTCTGTTTTTCTTACACTTTTTGTACTAAGGTCCTAAGGACATAAAGCTATGCCAGCTGCCTTCAAGCACTGCAGTTATTTTCCATTACAAAGCCATCAAACTTAACTTAGAACAGTTACTTAGAACTGATTGCATTTTATGCTTTTGTGCCTCCTTGTCTTACTACTCAGATACTGGGTACATATGAAGCCTATTCATGAAACAGGGGAATCAGATCTCCCTCTTCTAAATTAGTCTAAAATGAATCAACAGTAGGAAAGAACCCCAAACAAATGGAAAATAACTGCAGTACTTGAAGGTAGTTGACATAGTTTTAGGTCCTTACGACCTTAGTACAAAAAGTGTAAGAAAAGCAGAATAGAAAAACAGGACCTGGGGATGTGTAATATCTGGGACTAGCAGATGTCTAGGATGGAAGCAGTTAAACTAACTGATAAGTAGAGGGAAAGGATGATTGCTATGTCTGTAATGTTAATTAAGCTGGTGCTTCAAAGACTTCCAGAAGTTATGAAGATTGTTGGGAAAAGTAAACGACCCTCAAAGACCACCACCCATGACATTTTTTTATATGCATGCGGGAGACTTTCTGGAAAATGTGTAGCCTCATGAATATGTATGTATGCCCAGTGACTATATAAGGATGGCTTGTGTAGCAATACAGGGGATACACGTTAGGAGGAGCTATCCCCTGTGTCTCCTGGCGCCACAATAAAGAGTACCTGCTTGTCAACTTGAGAGTCTGTTGGCAAGTTTGTCCCTGGAGTCTTCTCCAAATCAACACTCAGGAAAATAAACACATATATTCAGCTAAAGATGTTTAAAAAGAACTTAATGTGTTCAAAAATACTCAATAAAATTATGTCACACATTAAGGAATGAATATTACAGGTGATCTAATTAGTACTGGTGAGGCCATATCTAAAGTTCTGTATCCAGTACTCTGGGTTCCTCAGTACAAGAGAGATGTACACATACTGGAAAGAGTACAGTGAATGGCCATAAAGATAATTGAAAGAATGGAGATTTCTCCTATGATGAAAGGCTGAGAGAGTTGGAACTGCTTAACCTGGAGTAGAGAAGGCTCAGGGGGATCTTATCAACATATAGGAATTCCTGAGAGAAGGGTGCAAAGAGGATGGAATTTGGCTTTTTTCTGTGGTGTCCAGTGAGAGGATCAGAAGCACAAACTGGATCAGAAGAGGCTCCTCCAGAATATCAGGAACAACCTTCTTAAGGTGACTGAATACTGGCACAGGCTTCCCAGACCAGTAGCGGAATCTCCCACTTGGGAATTATTCAAGAGCTGTCTGGACATGGCCCTGTGCAACTGGGTTTAAGTGGCCCTGCTTGAGCATAGAAGTCAGAACAATTGATATCCAGAGGTCCCTTCCAACCTCACCCAGTCTGTGAATGTGATTCTGAGAAATGACAATTTAGGCTTTGTTCTGAACTATTTGTTCTACTTTTTAGTTAATGCATTAGAATACACACAGTTAGGGACTGGGCTTTACTATTGTATGTAGCCTTGTCTAGAGGAATAACTTCTTGATTAGCCTTGAGAAAAATCTCCGAGAATTAAAAAATATTAATCTTCCCCTTTGGCTCTGGAGAAAAACTGGCTTGCAGCAGGTTTTCTCAATTACAGGGCCTTCATAGCTTATCTGCAGTTTTGACCTCTCTTAATTGCACTTTTTAGCCTCTCCCTGAATACTGCCGATTGCAGTAATGACCTGTTAAAGATTCTGCAATAATGTTCAATTCTTATGTTGATTCTTATTCTTTTCTTTAATGCTATTCACATTTTACACACAAGATTATTTTTTTCCTCTATTCTCTTTGACACAGTAAGACAGCATTTTGTCTCATGAGATAACTGCTGTGGGTTTTTTCCTAGAACCTCCCAGTTTAATTGTCTTTAATTATTGTTTAGTTATTTTGTAATTAACTTGCTTTGCATTTAGTCAGAAAAATTCAGCAATTTGAGGTGAGATCTCTGTATGTAAATTTGAAAAAGAGATAGTAAAATATTCACAAAGGTTAGCATAATTTGAATTTTTTTGTTGTTATTGCTTTAAGATGCAAGATTTCCTTTAAAGAAGATCTTCAGGGTGATTGTTCTGGAGCTCTTAAACAGCCTATGAAGCAATAATTTAAACATGATGGTTTAGTTTTTTACTTGTGTGAATTTTTTGCCAGCAGCAACACAGATTCACAGGATGTGCAGATCTGCACTGGGATAATAACACTGATCAGATCTCACGCCTCAGCATTTCAGCCACCCAAATTCAGCAATACTTTCTCTAAAACACAACTAGATGGATATGTCTTGGTTCTGTTTTGATTATCTACCCCTTCCTGGACCCCTGCAAGCTTTTTCTTCTGCAATAATAGAGATGAGACAATGACTGGGGCAGATCTGGGATGTGATGAAAACACTAAATGCTTTGGTGGTAACTGTTTCTCGCAGCTCAGAGCCTGGCAGATTGCAAGATTTGAGGTTAGGAAGGGAAGCATCCTCCCTTGAAAGTTTGCTATGAGAATGGGGATAGTCAATTTTTTTAGTTCAGTATAATTTTTTCCTGGTGAAAATATTTAGTCATATCCCCCAGGCAATTTCCAACTGAAAGAAGACTTCTCCAAAATTGGCAACCAGCTTGATGTCTTCTGTGAACTGCCTGAAAACATATGTTAGTTGCCTGACAGTGCTCTAGATTAGATGCATTAGGTTAGACTTTGAGGTAAATAAAAGGACACTTTGTTAAAATTTATATGGAGGACACTACCTTATGCTGTGCAAGACATTTCAGATAAAATGTCTCTTCAGTCTGTAACAATAATCTCAAGAAAGCTTCAGAGTAGCAAGGAAATTTCTATTTAGGATCTCTGCAGATATTGCCTCCTCATTCAAAGAGGAAACTTTAAAAGTCAGAAACTTTAGTTAGTTGTTCTTCCATGACAACATTTTCTTTTTGAAAAAGCCCTGAGATTTTGCCAGAAGGAAGATTTCTCGACATATAATTATATTAACTTTACATCCTTAGACAAAAGAAAAAAGTAATAAACCCTCCACACAAGAAACTTAATAAGAAGTAAATCTTCAACTACAACTTCTAGACTATTTGTGAAATCATAATAGAAATTAATGACCCAACAAAGAAGAAGCAAATTTTCTAATAATATGGTCAGTGTGTGGTGAGCAATTGTATTGGGCATCACTTGTGTTTATTGTTTTTCGTTTCCCCTTTTTAGTTTTACATTCTCTCCCCTTGTTATTTTCCTTATTATTATTATTATTATTAATAGAAATATTATATCACACTTCAGTTATTAAACTGTTCTTATCTCAACCCGTGAGTTTTACATTCTTTCATTTCTCCTCCTTATCCTGCTGGGGAGGGAGAATGGGGGATGAAGGGTGATTGAATGGCTGTATGGTTCTGAGTTCCCAGCTGGGTTTAAACTAGGACAAGATACAATTGACAGAATTGATACCAGTAACAAAATATGCATCTTCTGACAGGACATAGAAAACATTGTGGCCATAGGTGTGAGCTCAAATAAGAGGTTAGCCAAGTCCATGAAAATAACCTTAGTCCTTGCAATGGGCACTCACTACAGTTTTGTTTTATTCTCTTTAATCATTATTATTTGACATTATTAGGTGTGTAAGAAAAGAGATTTTGCTTTCTATAGACATGGCAAAAATATAGAGAAGTTTCCTGAAAATAAATATTTGTAGTTGTAGTTAGAGATAGGAAACCTACTTTTCCCTCCACCCCCTTGTCGTGGTTTAAACCCACGCAGCTCGTTCACTCACTCAACCCCCCTGGCTTGCCCT
>NDXB01005636.1:0-10277 GCA_002631895.1 Agapornis roseicollis | reverse complement strand
CTAGGAAGCAGGGCACCATCCTACATTGCTTATATTTTGGTGTTTTGTTGTTGGTTTTTTTTTTTTTTTCCTGTTTCTGTTGTGGAAGAGAAGCCATAAATAGAGATACTCTAGACAGCAGCATGTCCTTTTATAAATCCTACACATCTTATTTGCCAGTCATAATCATTTAAAAGAAAATCAAACTTATTTTGGTAGCCAAGGGAAACACAGCGAATAGAGATCCTGGAAGATGTAAAGGAAAGGTTCAGAACTCCTTGACAGCAGTAAGTCAACTATAAGGGAGGATGAGTCTCTTCAGTGGGCCTGGGGGCAGCAGTACCATTTTCTTGCTGTTGGATCTTTTAGCTTTAGCTGTATCTATCACCAGAGACCATTCACTATAAAAACTGGAGACTGACTGCTGTATGCCAAACAACAAACAGATGTCTTCACAAGTGCTCATAGTTGCACTTTTTCTGTTTCACAAAGAAAGCAGAGCCATGGAAAGGGTTTCAGATTGGGTAATCTGACTGCCTTAACCTCCACTGGGTGTTGATTTGGTCCATGTGATGAACGATGCCTATAAGGCTAAAGGTCTTGCACGAGGTATCCCGTTTGGAAAAAATGAGTATAGATAGTACAGACTTAGTGGTGTGCAGCTTAAACCACTTACAATGATTCATTTGTGTTGAAACAGAAGTTAATAATATCAAGCAATATATTTTTGTTTCAACATATCAGTGGTGGCCTTTGTTGACAATTAGAGCTGATGTTGTTGGGGAAGGAACAATCTCTTTTTGCTCCCTTTAAGACTGTGGTATTTTTAATCACATTAGCAAAATGTCCTGACCAAGGCAAACAACTCAAATGTTTGTCTGTTCGTAGATATAAGATGATAAGTCTAAATAAGGCTGTAAAAGCAGCCAGAGGTGGTATGTAGGTTTAAATAGAAATGGAATGGGGTGTGGTAGCACTGAGATGCCATCTCTCCTAATTTCTCTTTGCTGTTTGGTTCTGGGACCTCAATCTATGCTGTTGTACCAGTATAGACTGGTACATCAGTGTAGACTGACTGTAGACTGGTCTATCAGTGTTGTGAAAAGATAGTCCAACATGTGGTCTGGTTCTTCAAACCACTTAAGTACCTGTTGGGAACATAGTCCTACATCTGTTTTCTAACAGATGTTTCCTGGTCTGCCAAGTGGGAGCATTAACAATTCTCAGCATATGTGAGGTGTCCCTATACATCAGAAACTGGATTGTACTAAACATACAACGGTTCCATGAATGTGATAATCTAAGAGTTAAACCTGAGGCCCATCTTGTTGACAGGTGTATCTTGCCAGAAGGTGTGAGGTGAAGAACACAGTAAACTAAAGTAGCAGTAAGATTTATAGCCTGGGGAAAGAAGCGAAATCCAGATCTTTGGTCTCTTCTCCAGCCAGTTCTCTGAAAAATGAGGCAAAATCCTAATCTTCTATGCAGGCAGACCTGCTTATGGATGATGGTATCACATGCTGCATACTTCAAAGAGTATAATGCTTGTAAGTCTTTCTAGGTATCTGTGCAAATATATGTGCTTAAATAATTCTGAAATTCTTAAGGAAATCTAAAATTAATTCATGCTATAAGCACCTGCCTTTTGATACTCCAGCAATTACCTGTCCAGGCCTGTTTGTTTTTAAGATGGCAAAAAGCAGCATATTGAAGCTCAGATTCTTCCATTTTAGATGGCTGTTCTCTTTAGCTTGCCTACATGTAAATCCAAAATGGAAGCATTTAGTCACCTGAGGCCATGGTGCATTTTGGAAAGAGATGTTTCTTGGTCCTGACTCTCTTGGACACTTGTCCAGCTGGAGCCCTCTGAGCATTTGAATCCGAGGCATGGGGAGGGTGTCGGGGGAGCTGTGAAGCCTCTTCCCCCCCCTTCCCCCAGCCATTCTGCTGGCAAAGGACACAGTGCAGGTGACAACTCTTTCCTCTCCCTGAGCAGTTTAACAAGCAGCAAACTGTTCCCCTGCTTCAATCCCATTTCAAGGATTTTATCTGTGAATATGCCAGAGAGAAAAATTGTGTCTTTTAGAAGCGTGTAGGGGAAAAAAAAAATAATTTAAGAGTAGGTCATTCCCTCCTCCCCACTCAAAGTCATTTTTCCCTTACGGGCAGAATTCCTCTCGTAAGGGAGGAAATCAAGTCAGCTTTGTTAAATTCTTGTTTACTAACATCCCGTTCATGCAGAGTAGAGATTTTCTAAGTGGTCTCAATTTATCTTGTATGTCATCTTTTATAACCAGATTATTTTTCTTACTTGGTAAGTTTAAGGCATATTTTCTTTTCTTTTTGGCAAGAGTGCCACTATCATTGCAAAGATAGTGCAAATTGCAAACAGGTTAATAATCCAGGTTAAGCAGAATGTGAAAACACTTGCTTCAGAGGACAAAGTGGCTACCCTGGCAGAGGTTGTGTAGCTTGTTCAGTCAACAGTCCTCTGTTGTTTTGCACTGAAAAATGTTTCCACATTTTCCGTGAATGTAATAGAAAGATACTGCCTGCCTCCATGGTGAATAATTAAACAGGGTTTTCAAACTGGATTCAAATGGCCTCACAACAAGCTTTGCAAACATGAAATGAAATTCAAGCATTGACTTACAGTCTGCTGCTCTGCATCCAGCATAATGCTGGTCTTATTAGTTAATAAATTAATTGTATGGCTGTTTTTTGGGAATTCCAGCTGTGATTCCAGCTCCACCCTAGCAGGCTGTGAGACAGCTTGCATTAGAGATTTCCAGTGCATTGAGAAAACTGCCAGTTGACTGGGCTGGACTGATTCAGCGTCTTCCAGCTCCTAAAAGGGATGGTCCTATTTCCCTTGCCCTGCTTCAGGTGTTACCTTTGTGTTATTTCCCTTAGGCAGCTCCAGGGTATGTCTGACCCCTCTGCCAGTTGGTTCAGGTCCCTAAACTTCATAGTTAGAGACAGTAAACAGGGGGTGGGGAAGAAGCTTCTTGTTGGATTACGGAGTGCACCAGGAGAACTGGTGCAAAGGAGGAGGAAAAGGCAGGCAGCTGGAAGCAGAAGGGAGCAGAGCAAGATACTCAGTAGATTCAACCACCTGGTGTGACAGCACCCTCAACTCTCCCACAAAGAACCATGGCAACTTTAAAGCATGTACATTGAATCCCACCACAAACTACTGCATCTCTTAGCAGACATCACAAGATGAAGTTTAGAGTTTGTTCAGTGTCAGTTTGAGTTACAAGTAGCTATCGGATTGCAAGATAAAGCAAGGAGGCTAAGGAACAAAAGAAACAGTGACTAGCAGATTAAAGTTGCTATCTGTGTCTTGTTCTCAATGACGTGCAAGAAATAAAGTACCCTAGAAAACATGGTATCAGCGTTTCATTAATACTGGTGCTGGAATCTGAGTCATCTCTTGACGGAAGGACCCAGTTTGTAGAGATAGGAGACACATTTCATCTCCTGAGCAATCTTAAAAGGTAGATGCAGCCTGGATGGGGGCAGGAGCCATCTGGCTCCTACCCCATCACATCTGGTGTGCCAAGCAGAAATAATGAGAGGCTGCATTGTTTTGCCCTTCTTCTCAGTAAATTACTGCCTGATGATGCTCAACATGTTTTTCTCTTCCTGGAGTAATTTTGCAACATGTGATTGTGTTTATGGTGACCTTGGAAGCCAGACAAGTGGGGTTCTGTCTGCTGTGTCCTACACAATGACATTCACAGAGATTCCTGACTCTGGGTGGCTATAATCTAAGTTCACAAGAGAACCATAGGGTGTGAAAGAAATATTAGGTTCATGAACAAACAGTTCCTCCCTTAAAAGGAACACGGTCATTTTAGATTTGGCAGTGCCCTAAATAGCTTTGTTACATGATGCTCTCTCACACATTTATTCTCTCACCTCTTTTGTTCTTCGCCAAACACACAAACCCTCAGGCACAATAAATACACGTACAGAGGACTCTGCAATGAAGCTGCTTTTGCTCATTCATAAAAGCATGCTCAGCCGTGTAGTATTTAATTGGTTTAGCGCCTGCAGTAGGTTGTAATTTTGAAATAGAAATAGATTTTCCTTTTTGGTATTTTATTACTAGAACTAAAACCTTCTTCACAATTATTCCACCCTTCTGCTGTCAGAAATATAACTTTTGTCTTCATGCACGCTGCAAATGATTAGCACTGGGGTCTAAAGGTGACCTCAGACAGTCCTCATCAGATGCAAATATCACCATTATGAGGTAGGAAGCAAACAATAAGCTGATGAACAGAGCCTGCTCATTCGGGTACCTTCAGAAAGGCTCAAAACATCATGTGGTTTCTGGTATACACGCCTGAGCAATATGTGATGTCACCCATCACAAGTAAGTGAGACTGAAGCCACAGGCAGACATTTTGTATGCTTGAGCAGCTGTCACATTTGTACATTTGTGATTCTTTCCCGAACAATGGGAAATTACAGACAGACGTGAAAATGTTGTGGGATCCCTGTTGCCTCCCTTGTGTATCCATCGCCTGGGCTCTGCTGTTGCCCTGGAAACTGGGAAGACAAGGTTTGGTGCAGGCAGGGAGCAGGCAGGGGGGCTGCTGGCTGAGCTTTGGCTGCCCAGTGGCATATGCACTCCCTTGCTGTGAATGGGAGAGTTTTGAATTTCGCTTGCAACAATGTACACTTAAGAGTTTATGGAGCTGTATTAAAAAAAATACAACAGGGAACTCCCATGTCTACTTAATTAGCACTGAAGGCTAAGATTTGTTGAATTGCTTTCCAAAACGAAGGGTTCTGAACTTACATTCAAGTGATCGACATTTAATTTGCTTCACTGTGTGCTCACAGGTGTTCAGCATTGCTGTAGGTGAGGGAAGGTATGCACATAAACATCTACCTTTCTCTAGGTACTCAGTTTTAAACCTTGGAGCTATATCACCCTCCAGAAACTAGTGTGGATCTACAAAGAGATCAGTGCTATAGCATCTAAGAATTAGTTTCCTAATAAAAGCTCAGAATCCTTAGTGGAATAACTATAAAGGACACTAGGAGGACACTGTGTAAGTGAGAAGAAGATATCTTAAGGAATGTTCAGGTGATTTCAGGAGAGGGACCAAAATGCTGCAAGCTGGTATTTTGTAGGTTTCCAGGAACATTTGGCACCCAAAAAGCCCTTAGATGCCTGTGAGGATGACCCCAGGAATGCCAGAGGTGCAATTGTATTGTAGTTCCACCAGTAGTGAGAAGATGTAACTGCCTACTGCTGCTCAAAAGGGTGAGTTATGGCAACAGCAAGTAGAAATGTATATGCATGTGTTGTGTGAGCAATAACAAAGACTGCCTGTGATTAAGGATTGCAGACATGTGTCAAAGGAAAATAGTGACAACAGCTGGGATATAAAGAACACAAACTTCAGGGGAATTTGGTGAAAAATATCTCAGTGCCAGCACAAGTCTGGATTTTTTGTGATTGAAAAAGCCATGTGTAAAAACACCACATGTAATTCCATGTGTTGCAAAGCTTGAGCCAGTCCCTGCTTGTGACATTTCACAGCAGCTGAGGTTTCTGCGCTATAGGAGAAAAAAGACCTGCAGTTGACAAGCAAGTCAATTCAGTGGAGCAAACTGAAAGCCACTGTTGAAAATATGGTCAAAGTATTTTTCCAAGCAGCCAAATGCTGGGCAAAGATAAGGTACATCCTTATCCACTAGTATTTCCTGCCATAAAGGAAAACATTGAGTGAAACCACTGACATTATCCATTGATTTATACTGTGTTAAGTATAGTCAATGAGTAACATGTAAACAACTTTGTTTATTCTGGCTGCAATTACTTATTGATAGTGGTAATGATTTGCCACATAAATTTATACCTCTGCTTTTCAAAAATCTGTGGTTTTGAAGCTGTTATAATTGCAATGTGATGTTGTAGTGTATTGTGACAGAGATCAATAAACCAATCTGTTTTGTTGGTCACACACAGCCTCCCACTCCTTCCTCTCCCTTTCACATGATCACAGAATTGTAGAGACTGGCCAGGACCTCTAGAGATTGCCTGAGTCCTTTACTCAGCCTGGGAGAGTCAGGTAGGGCAGGTTAATCAGGGTTGTGTCCACTTGGGTTTTGTATATCTCCAAGAATGGAGAGTCCACAACCTCCCTGGGCAACCTGTGCCAGAGAAAAAGAAGTTTTTTCTTATGTTTGGAGGGAATTCCTTGTGTTTTTTGTTTGTGCCCATTGCTTCTCCTACTGGCACTGGGCATCACTGGGAAAAGCCTGGCTCCATCTTTTTCACTATTTCCCATAAAGTATTTATGCACACTTGCAAGATTCCCCTGAGCCTTCTCTGGGACAATCAGTCCCAGATCTCAGCCTCTACTCATATGACAAATGCTCCAGTACCTCAGGTTTCTCTATGTCCAGCTTTTCCTCTGTTGTTCTTTCACTGAAAATGTCCCCTGCCATATTCAGTAGCGGGTCTATTTTTTTCCCAAGACTCCCTTTTGCTGTAGATGGACCTGTAGAAGTCTTTTTCACATCCTTTGCTTTGACTTCCATAACCTTTCCTAACCCTGCACACTAAGACATTGACTGTGTTGCTCCTGGATCACCTTACTCTGCTTCCAGCTCCTGAATGCTTCCTTTTTCTATTTGTGTTTACTCAGAAGCTCCCTGTTCATCCATACAGGCCTCCTGCCACCTTTGCTTGATTTCATGTTTGTTGGCATGAGCCATTCTTGAGGCTGGAAGAGGTGATTCCTGAAAGTCAACCAACTATCCTGGACTCTTCTCTTGAGGACCATCTCCTGCAGGATTCTTCCAGGCAGTTACCTGGAAAGGCTAAAATCTGCTTTCCTGCAGATCAGGAAACTGTGATCCTGCAAGTTGCCTTGCTCTTTTCTACTAGGATCTTGAACTCCACTATCTCATAGTCACTGCAGCTAGGGCTGCCCAGAGCCTTCAAAACCCTGACTTCTTCCTTGCTTGTAGGTATCAAGTTCAGCAGAGTCTGCCTTTGAACTCCTTGATCATGTGTGTCAGGAAATTATCATCAATGCACTCCACAAAACTCCTGGATTGCTTGTATCCTGCTGTGTTGTCCCTGCAGCAGATATTGAGGATATTGAAGTCCCCCTTGAGGACTAGGGCTTGTGAATGAAAGACTAATTCCAGTTGTCCAAAGGTCAAGAACTTCCTGATCAGGTGTTTAGCCACCGCAACAGACTGCACATTGGTTTGACCACTAATACGGCCCTTTCAGATCTCAGCTGGCTCACCATTCACCCCCAGGCAGAGGTCTGTGCGTTTCTCACACAAATGGTGACTCTCTTTCCTTGCCTTCCACGTCCATCCTTCCTAAAGAGACTGCCTCCCTCCATCAATGTCCTGCCATGTTGTCCCCTCAGCACTTTATATTGTGTTTGAGGGAGACCCCCTCCAGGTCTGTTGTGCTGAATATAAGGTACATCGTTTTGCATTCTCTTTGCTAACATGCTCCACTGCTTCCCTGTTTGATTGTGGGTTGTAAACTCCCTTCCCTGGTCTCTGTGTAAAGCTGTCACCAAGCCAGCCAGCTGTGTGGAAAAAGTTTCTTTCACTATTGAAAAATGTACAGCTGTGAATCAATTAATGTTTTTATAGTCACATTCAATAGTTTCTGCACAATCCATTATAGACCCTGCTGAAATTTATTTTGGATATCCTCCTCAGCAGCAGTGCACGTTCAGGTGTATCTCAGTTGGTTCAAATATATTGTTCTTACTGTTGTTCTCAAACTTGTCCCTCCTCTCTCAGTCATCTGCCACGTTTATTTCTATGACCAAACAAGCAGACCTGCTGGGAGCAGGATCCAACATCTTCCAAAATGAGATGTGTGGCAGGTGTCTGGTAGGACAGCATGTAACTTATCGTAGAATCATAGAATGGTTTGGATTGGAAAGGACATTCAAAGGCCATTTAGTCCACTCCTCCTGCAATGAGCAGGGACATCTTCAACTAGAGCAGGTTGCTCAGAGCCCCAGCCAGCCTGGCCTTGAAGGTCTCCTGGGATGGTATATCCACCACCTTTTGGGCCAACCTGTGCCAGTATTTTACCATCCTCATTGCAAAGAATTTTTTCTTGGTATCCAGCCTGAATCTCCACTCTTTAAAACCATCATCCCTCATCCTGTTGCAACAGGGCCTGTGAAGTCTTTCTCCATCTTCTTATAGGCCTCTTTTAAGAACTGAAAGGTCACAATAAGGTCTCACTGGAGTCTTTTCCAGGCTGAACAACCCCAACTCTTCTAGCCTTTTCTCATAGAAGAGGTGTTCCATCCCTCTGATAATTTATGTGTCTCTCCTCTGGACCCCCTCCAACAGATCCATGTCTTTCCTGTGCTGAGGACTCCAGGTGGGGTCTCACCAGAGCAGAGGGGGAGAATGTCCTCCCTTGACCTGCACTTATCCCATTCCTATGTGTATTCCAACTCCTATCACAGCCAGATCACTCCCAGAAAAAGCTGTTCTTTAGTAACAGCATGAAGTTTCATGGCAGCCTTCTGTGCTACTGAGAACAGAGCTCTACACGTACAGGTTTGGCAGCACTATCTGAAGCAGGATTGTGCTGCTTGAGCATGGCTGTGGGGTCTGTTGCAACTATCCAGTCCCCATGTGCTGCAGGTGTCCGAGATATGGAGAGATGATTCTTGGGCTTAAAACATACCAAAACATGATTACAGAGGCCTGACCTAGAAACACAGGTTTCACGGGTGCTAAAAACACGGTAGCACATGCTTTGCTGCTGCAGCACAGCAGAGGCAAGGACAGTATTGGGATGAACTCCCAACAGGTGCACAAAGAGGAGTTTGGGGGGTTGGAGTTTTTTGGTTTATTTCCGACTTTTTCGGCCCGAAACGCACCAGGCCGCGTGCAGCTCGGGGCTCTCACCGGCACAGCTCACCGGCTGAGGACGAACCCCCTCCAGCGCCCCACGCCCGCCGCACTCCAACTGCGGAGGGTCCCGACGCGCTCCGAACGGAGCCCCCGGCAGCAGGAGACAACACCACAACACCACTCCGACCCTGTGCGCCCATTGGCTCCACTGAATGAAGTCACCGGCGGGGCGGGGCGCGGCTCCCGATTTAATGAGGGGCGCGGCCTCCGCAGTGGAGAGTGTGAGAGCGGGAGAGCGGTCGGGAGGTGGTGTGAGCGCGGGCAAGCAGCGGACACCGGCACCATGCGTGAGATCGTGCACATCCAGGCCGGGCAGTGCGGAAACCAGATCGGCGCCAAGGTACGGGGAATGGGGGGCTCCGAGGTCGCGCTCCGCTCCGTCTCCAAAGGGAGAGTAGCCCGCGGCTTGATAAAGCATCGCGGCTCCTGCTCCCGTTTCCGGCAGTCTGACCCTCTTCTGTGCTGGGCGCCGGCAGGGCTGTGCCCTGGTTCTCGTGCGTCGCCGCCCGACCCACTTTCCCGCGAGCAGCCACGGCATCCGACCTGCTGCCTCCCTTTCTTCCTCGCCTCACTGGTGCGGGCCGATGAGGGAGCAAGAGGTGTTTCAGTGCTATGGAGAGCCCCCTCACCGAGGTGTTGTCATCTTTTTGTAATGCCTAGAGTGTCTTCTGCCCCTGCTAGTCAATGGGAGAAGACTAAGCTGAGATACCTGGGCACTGTCATCCTTTGGATATAAGCAATAAAAGAATTAAATCACGTGTTGGTGCTTAGCTGCCTGCCTGCCTTCAGCTGCAGTGGTCAGGGAAGGCCTTCTGTTCTGCCTCACCTTCCTCCAGGGCAGCTGCTCTGCTATGTAAGGGAGTGGTCAGGAAATGGCATGTACAGACTGTGCTGGTGTGTGTGATTGGCACTGGCCAGCTGTGGTTAACAACTGCTGTTCTCCAAATATTTCTAGTTCTGGGAGGTCATCAGCGATGAGCACGGCATTGATCCCACAGGCAGCTATCATGGGGACAGTGACCTGCAGCTGGAGAGGATCAATGTCTACTACAATGAAGCTGCTGGTAAGTGTATCGGCTTCATCAGATGCCTTTAAATAAATGGGGCAGGCATGCCAACTCACTAAGGCTGGAAAAATCCCTGAACAAGAGCTGTCACCAGCCAGTGACTCCTCTAAGAGAGCTTTGTTCTCAGAATGGCTCTGATAAGACAGTAGTCTTGATCTAGACAGTGTGTCTCCAGTGAAATGCAGGCAGGTGGAATGGAACACAGCTGCCAACTGTAGGGCTCATGCTGGTGCTGGTTCCTCCTGCAGGTAACAAATATGTCCCCCGTGCCATCCTGGTGGACCTGGA
>NDXB01005635.1:0-14661 GCA_002631895.1 Agapornis roseicollis | reverse complement strand
GAATTTTAAAAAAAAAAAAAAAAAAAGCCAACATAATTCCTTTGCATGAACTATCTATATTACAGATACCAGTAACCAAAACCATCTCCTCCCTTAACTACAGGCTTCTTCAGTACTACAGGCTTCTTCAGTACTACCTCTGCCTTCACTCCTAACCAGATTTGCAATGACACCACAGTTTGTATCACATAAACTAACTAAATTCTTATAACCTGAAATTAAATCACTGATTCAGTGCCCTGATCTGGAGCCACACTATTTTACAGTATCAAAGTGTCATAGGTGTCCACCCCCCTTCAGCCAACATTCACCTTGTGGCTACCCAGAATTACTCAGCAACACTCATTTTTCACATACAGCAATCAGATATGTACTTGGAAAAGGTAACATTTTGGACCTAGAAACTACACAGCATGGAATTTGCTACTTTATGAACAAAAAAATATACCATGGGCTTTGCTCTCCTTCTCCTTTGCAACTTCCATATAGAATAGAATAATGGAATTGTGGTTGGAAAAGACCTTTAAGATCATCGAGTCCAACCATTAACTAAACACTGGCAAGGCCATCACTAAACCATGTCCCTAAGCACCAAATCTACACATCTAACTACCTTCAGGTAAGGTGACCACCACTTTTCCTGGGAAGCCTGCTGCTGTGCTTGACAACCTTTCCAGTGAAAAAAAAATTCCTAATATCCAATTTAAACCTCCCCTGGCACAGCTTAAGGGCGTTACCTCTTGTCCTATCACTCATTACTTGAAAGACTGCTGCCTACCTTACTACAACCTCCTGTGAGGCAGCTGTACAGAGTGATAAGGTCCCCCCTGAGCCTTCTCTTCTCCAGACTAAACCCCCCAGGTCCCTCAGCCATTCCTCATCACTTGTGCTCCAGACTCTTCAGCAGCTCCATTGCCCTTCTCTAGACACACTTCAGCACCTCAGTGTAGTGAGAGGCCCAGAACTAAACAGGATTCAAGGTGCAGACTCACCAATGCCCCATACAGGGGAATGATCACTACGCTGGCCATGCTAGCCACACTATTCCCAGCATAAGCTTTCAGAATTCCTATGTTTTTACATTTACTAAGGGCAAGCCACGATGCAGTTACCTACCTTGGATGTTGGAGGCATCCTCCGTTTTGGTGGCTTTATCTGTTTCTGGTGGGTCTGATGGGTAGATACTGCCTGGTTATCCATAGTGAGAGTAGGAAGCTGTAAGATTTTGCTAACAGCTGTAGAGGTGTTTACAGGCGATGGCTCTCGGAGTTTTATCTGGGAGGAGGAGGACTCCAGCCCAGGAGGAGGAACAGGAACTGCCTGTGTTTGTTGTTGCTGTCGCTGGGTGAGCTGGCTCAGAACTGGAGATGGTTCAGGCTGGGACTTAAAGTCTGATCAGTTTTGGGAAAAAGAAATATCAAAATTAAAGCATTAAACTTTACTCTTTGTGCTTCAGCTCCACATGAACTAATATGGGTGACCTGAAATACTCAAGAGCTAATATTTTATAGCATGTGCAAGCCTCTCTCAAACATCACGAGTTTCACATTGTACACTACCACTGCAATAGTAAGACATTTATATTCTCTACTTTCAGCAAACAGCTGTAAGCAAGCATTTAGCTTTTCTAAAAATATGAAAATAAATGTTATTTACACAGTCACATAATATTATCACACATAAGCCCTCAAAAACTCTTACGGATTATTTTAATCAAAAGCTGCAAGTTTCAATGTAGTTAGCTGTGCCAATAATATGTGATTACTTCCAACGGGTCTGGAGTTGCAACTTAGAAGCATTATGAGTTAGGATTTCATGCCCCTACAAAAAAGAAGGATTTCAACACAAATAGGAAGTCATCTACCATCTCAATCTGACCGAAAGCCAAGAGTAACTGGACACTGACAGTTTTGCTTCAAGTCTTCCCCTTTCATATTTTACAGATGCTGAAAGCCATGCAAGTGATCAGAGCACTGCTTAACAACCATAAGAGATCCACAGTATTTGCAATGTATAGGGATTTTTTTTATTCAGTTGGTAAAGTGCATTAGAAAGCAACTTTCAATGTACATAAACTTTTTTTTTTTTTAATTGCTGCATGCCAAAGATTAAAACTGCTATCAAATTTGCTTCTTATCTACCTGGAAACATATACACCTAACACATGAGATAGGTGCAAGAGCTATCATTCTTGACAGTGAGGCTATTGATAGGAACAACACAGCAAAAATCTAGTTTATGTCATTTTCACTGTTTCTACTAATTTTACTCAAATGAAAAATCCATACAATAATGAATAGACAAAATGGGTAACCTGCATCATTCTCAGAACACTAAGAATACAGATGTGATGCACATTATGAAGAAATTATATAGTATGCATTCAAAATTCATGTAATGGCTAGAAGAATAAAATGTGGGGAAGAAAATGTCAGGATATGGTACAACCTTATACTCAGCTAGAAGCAGCACAGGCAATATCAAAATAAGTATTTTCCACTATTTGCTGAGAAATAAAGTCACACCAAAGTTTCAATTAAATATTCAAGCACATTAAATTAAAGATGTCCTTACACAAAGGCTCAGCAACTTGTAAAGATGCAATGACATTTATGGATAGACATAAGCCTACCAAAACTTGTTTCTGATACACTTGCGATGTTTATTACCAGCAAGGAAATATAACTCTTACAACTGCATTATCAGAATTACATTTTTTTAAGAAAGCCTTTCATTAAGCCCATTTTAAACTGTCACTGGCATTAAGAAATCTTAAGGAGGGGAAGAAGGGAAAGGGGAGAGAAAGACAGACAGTGAGAGCAGGAACACTGTATCAAAGCACTTACCAAACTGATTAAGGACTGAAGGCTGACTAATGGGCGGTTTTAAATCCCAGGATGATGTGGCAGTTGTGGTAGTGACAGTAGAGCTACTATTGTTTTGTTGAGAGGTAAACTGACCCAATCCCGGAGATTTCAACTGGTCTAAGATTTGCGACCCAGTAGAGTTTGCCAATTTAGAGGATCCAAGTTCTCCAAAGCCAGAACAAAGAACTGCAGACTGCCAAAAGACAAAAATGAAACAGGAAAGAGGTGAAGTTTTAAGTTTTTAATAAATAATTTTAACATAACCATAGGGTCAATGCCTATACCTGCTATCTGGCAGCAACTAAAACCTAGAACTAAAGCCCTAGGGCACTAATAAATGACAAATACAAAATTCCGTAGTTTTAGCATGTGGGCAGATCTTCTCTGATTATCATCAACTATATTCATACAACTTCCACTACTGTGATCTCAACAGTACTGATTCCCTTGAATCCATATACAGAATCATAGAATAGTTAGGGTTAAGTTAAGGAAAGGACCTTAAGATCATCCAGTGTCAACCCCCCTGCCATAATCAGGGACATCTCACCCTAAACCATGTCACCCAAGGCTTCATCCAACCTGGCCTTGAACACTGCCAGGGATGGAGCACTCACAACTTCCCTGGGCAACCCATTCCAGTGCCTCACCACCCTAACAGGAAAGAATTTCTTCCTTAGATCCAATCTAAACTTCCCCTGTTAAAGTTTTAACCCCTTACCCCTTGTCCTATCACTACCGTCCCTAATGAAGAGTCCCTCCCCAGCATCTCTATAGGCCCCCTTCAGATACTGCATACTAGATACAGATACTGGATACAGATACTAGATACATCTAATAGGTGAACAGATTTTCAGAGAATAAATGTAAGTGCCCAATTTCAAGCCCTCACAATTGACTCGAGATAGGCATGTTTACACAAAAGGCAGTCAGATATGTGCTTGGAAATAGTACATAGTTTTCTGGCTTACAACTCTTCATCATACACAAATTACTTAATTCTAAATCAGCATCTAAACACATCTGCTCTCCTCAAAAATTAATACAAGTGCTTCATGTAAACTGAGAAAGAACCACTTAGCAAAACCAGAAATAAAAGTAAACTTTGTGTGTGTGTGTGAATTGATGAAATTTGTAATTCCATAAGAAAGCATAACGTAATTTTACCAGACTTTGAGGAGAGTAAGAGTTTACAGCACTGGAGCTGCCAGTTCCTGATGCCATCTGGGTGCTGTGCTGAGAATTTGTGAAGACCAGGGCTTGGCCAAAGGTCTGCTGCTGTGGAGTCTCAAATGAGTTCCCTTCCATATCTTGGGTAGAAGAGGTCACAGGCTTTTGAAGCAGTGTTATCAAATCAATGCTGTAAGAAAAAGAAAGGCTTGGATGGAATAAACTTTAGGACTATGCTGTGCTGAAACTGAAGAAAACACTAGCAATACTAAACTACCATACTTTAGCAACAGAATTATTACTGATTAACAGTCTTTCCAAATACTGCTTGCCTGACATACAAAAAGAGGTATAAGGTAGAATAATTTACCAGAAAGTAATATTCTGTTAGCTGAAATCCTCCAGTAAAGTTAGAATATAAGTTATCTTTGCATTCTTTTGAAGCGTTATTGAATTTATAACACCAGGTGTCACATAACCTACATGATCAATATAACGAAGTAACCGGAGACGAGTCATGAAAGGCACATTCTGATTAAGTGGATCCTGCCTGCAAGCTCAACTTTAAAAAGAGCAAGGGATTAAAGTCCCACCTATGTATAGTGGGGGGGTATGAAGACATTAAAGAACAAAGTCACACATGCAGTGACTGAGTGAATATGTGATGACATGGAAGTCACAAGAGCAGCAGAAATATAAGCTAAGTTTCTCAGAGAGTGGGCACATTTCCAAAATTACCCTACCACACACATACCTGAGCAGGATAGAAACATGATTTTTTTTTTTTATATTTAGCTTTACTTACTAACCCCTACTACATATTTATCACAGGTTTATCCCAGGAAAAGCAAAGCATTCAGGCAATAACAAAACCTTTATTTAACTTAATAATAAACTTTTCTTATGTCAAGTAAAAANCATGTGTGATGTGTTGATTCTGTGGTCTGTTAGTTAGATACTGTTCTTTTGTTACCTGTATAGAAGAAAGCATTTTAAGTAGTAGACTATAACATCTGTTGCATCATAAATAAAAAAAAAAAAAAAAAAAAAATCAACCCTAAAACAAGCAAAAAACACAAACAAACAAAATAGACCAGAATGAGTTGATGAACTAAAATATTTTCTAACGTAATTTGAGGGATATCCACTGAAAGAGTATTTGCATCAGAAAAATGAATATGTGAACACATCACCCTTTAAAAGAAAAGATTATAAACTGTAGACCAACTGACACCCTGCTGCCTCCAGATCACACCCCACGTATAGAAGGAAAATTTTGCTGCAGTTTGGAGTACAGCAATACAGCTGCACCAGGATGTTTGGGACCATCAGGCCATCTAGATTTCAGATCTTACGCTATCCAGCTACTGAAGTCTTCATGGCACAGCATTAATCCTCTCTCCTGGAACCTGAGGCTAGCGGGAATCTGATTCCACAACATCATCAGCCCAGCATTTGGTGAAGACAAAGGCAAGCAAAGACAGCAACTGCCATATTTTTGGTTCCCTATCTGAGCTCTGTATCATCAGTTAAAGCAGGTAATTGTGATGCTTATCAGGAAATTCATCTTCTTGCCAACTAAAGATTTCCTATTAAAATGTTTGTTAAAGCACTATGTTCTAAACACCTTTTTCACATACAGGGGCAGGCTTTCCACTTTCTGGACAGCAAAGGCAGTGCTTCCTTTTCACCTGAAAGCAGGAAAGTTTTTCTTCACATCTTCTGTTCCTCCCTGTAAGCGGTCTTTGTGCAGAAGACAGGGCCTTCTCAGTACTATGCTTATGGATTTGCTAAGTTTGTCTCCAATTCCATATTCAGTAACACAGGACACCATAAACCCGACAACTTCACAATTTCAAAATCAGTTTGACCAATCTCTGGCCAAGGATGCCCTGTGTTTTATTCAACATTTTGTATGTGCAAGCTAATAATGGTTCACCAAGGAAGTAGTTTTTAAGGTACAGGCAAAATATGGAAAAGGATCTTACCTCTGCCCAGGAGTCACGTGATTCTCAACTGGAACAGAAGAAGCAGTGAATACTTTCGTTTCAGAAAGCTGAAAAAGATAGAGAGGAGGAGGAAAGTATTTTAATCACATATGTTCTCATGCCTCACTTCTGCAGAAATTCCATCTTGGTCATCCACTTTCAAGATAAAAGTAAAGTCAAACTACCATTACAACCAGTTATGCTGCAACTCTGCTTAAAAAAAAATAAAAACACGTAGCCAAACTTCAGCAAAGCCTTCTCCACAGAATCAAGTACAGATTTAACTGAAGTGCTATGAAATTCGGTCTACTGAACACACACAAGGGCATACCAATGCACTGACATCAGTTTGAACAACTAACTGAAAAATACACCAGCAGAAAGTAATTAACAAGACAGCTGGTATATCACCACTGTGAAGATACTTTGTGCAGGTACTTGTGCAGGTATAATTTAGGACTCCATAGAACAGCTGTGATAAATGTCATTGCAGAAGCCTAACATATTGCACAGCTCCCATTTCTTCCATGTATCTCCATGTTTTACATTTCAGCTGCCATCACCAGCAGAGGCAGATCTGCCCACAGATATATACAGTGAAGCCACATTCATGGTTCTTGGCATTTCTGCTAGGGGTGGCACTAACATTATAAACTCATGTCTGCTCTGAGGTCATGAGTTCAAAACCAACAATTGCTTATACATACAGCAGAAAACTACTCCTTTCACCACCTGTACTAGGTACCTGCACAAGTAGCTGGGGAGGGGAAGCTGCTTGGTTGGAGTTCCGAAGGAGAAAGGAGTGATGTTAGTTTGTGAGGTGTTCATTTGCTTCTGTTTATTTTAACACCTTTATCTACTATTTTTTTAAAAAAAGAAAACAGCTACAACTTCATAGGGCTAATTAATTTCTATTGACAGGAATACTTGCAAACCAGAATAGGTCTTAAATGAGCACAGGTTAGGTTTAACCAGATAAAGATATGCACATATAATGGTTATATTTTAAATTAATTTGCACAAAATCACCCTTAACTACTTCAGTGTAGCTTTGTGTTTACAGCGAAGACTGACCAATTCGAACCCTCATGAAGAATCCCTTTAGAATGTGGCATTTGAATACAGGTCTTCCTGGAAGTAATTTATTTTTAATCACATACATTGCCATCATCCCTGTTTAAAGGACATTACTGACATGAGTCAATTTCATCTGCCATCCCATGGGCAGCTCTACTGAAAGCTCCTATATCCCTGAACACAGCCATCTGATTGGCATTCTCCTATGAAACACTGTTGACTTAAGCAGGATGCAGAAGGGCAGGCCAGGAGCAAAGTTCAAATGTTTCATGTACTCTGCTAGCACCCACTGATGTACAACACATTGTGTCTTGAAAAAATGAGGACCACCACAGTTCCTTCCTCCATTTCCTTCCCTTCCTCTGCTGCCCATGCAACATACTTTAATCCCATCTTTCTGGAACACAACTCTGTACAGTGCATAACGTTGCCAGTCCACAACTCTATGTACTGACTAAAACAAAGAAAGAATATTCAGCTCAACCATATTTCCAATTAAAAAGGCTTTCTCTATTGTTCAGTCCTCATTTCACCGTACATGTTGTTTTAAAATGTGTACTGTACTTTCTGTAGTGCTATGAGACTCCTACATTGTATGGCACAAGAAGGTCAGCTAATGGTATGAGCAGCAGCCCATGGTCTGCAATCCGCTGCTTAAATATTAAATTTATTGTAATGTCAACAGATTCTTACTCTCACATAAGGAAGGATAAGACTAACTGTGGCCAAAATGCATGAATCCTGAAAACGAAGCAAATCGAGGAGCCCAAGGGTGTTTGTGACAAAAGCATGCTTGATGGAGGGGAAATGCTCTCTTTAAGTGAACCAGGGTGCAAAACACACATCTCTGGCTATGCTGAAGTTTACACTATACCCTGTGGCAAGCTCACTCACAGCCACAAGCTCTAATCAAGCACCTAATACAGAATTCTGCTGGGACATGGCATTTGTCAAAACACTGACTAGAAAGCTTTATCACAAAGATAAATTTAGTGTTTCTTAATAGCATTATCAGCTCCTAACAAAGCTATTTACACTCACTGTACACTACATTTGCAAGTCTTTTACTGAGGCTCTGGCATTTACCATAATTGAATGAACAGTTGTGAATGATTTGCAAACATCAGCTTCACAAGGGGTTCATATTCCCTTCATGAAGTTGGTGCTTTTCAGCTCTTTACCTCATTATAAAGATCCAGTTACCAAACAGACAATATATTTAACAACTAGCCACCAGCTCCCAAGGCCAGTTGATAGGTGAGAACAGGAAACTGTACCCTAGCAGCCTCATAAAAACATCAGCAAATCAGAAATAACAAAACCTTATTACTGCTTTGATAAAATGTACTGAAGTTAAAGAAAACTAAAACAAGTTCTCATGTTGTTCCCTGGTAAAGGAAACACACCCAGTAAAATAAATAGGGGTTTGTGCAGTTTGCTTTTTTTTTTTAATAGTTGTTTCAAATAAAAACTAACACTATCAGTGTTGTACAGAAGATGTTTGCCTTCATCCACTTTCCAGCAACGTGTATGTATTCTATTTCTCCCCTTCTGGTAGCTTCTGTAGTTAAACTTTATTTTCTTTAGCCAGGAGAACATGACCACAGTTTCAGCAGGAAAACCCAGAGCCATCTACACTAACTACCTCGACATTTCTTTGATCCTTCATTGTCCATGCGTTGAATATTCCTTTAATGCAACCTCCTATTTTCACTACAGCTAGCCTCCACTCTATTTAAGAGCATGCTGATAATTTACAACACTTGCTCAATACTCACTAGTAAATACAGGACTCTTAGATCACAAAAATCTAATCCTGCCCAGATTACTAAATTTCACTCATCCGCTCCCAACTTGCATCTGACTAGAAAACAAAGCATTTAATCAAAATTATTTGTAAGAAAAACAGCTGGTCTTTATCAGCAGAACACATCAGCAAATACATAAAAGCATCCTTGGTTATTTTAACCATTAGTCATGCTGCTAGAATTGTTTATTATACATCTAAGTGCACAGCTCCATGTTCCAGCCACAGGTTCATATTATGCCTTTGTCTGCTAGACTAAAACCAGAGCCCATTATATGCCAATAAAACAACCTTTTCAGATTCAGTAAACCAAAAATCTCATCCTCAAGTACCTCTTCTACAAGCAAATAATATTCAGCTGTTTCCACAATTTTTTGCTTTGTAAAGCAATGAGTAATTGGATGCAGTACTTCAGAATCAGGAGAGTCCACACACAGAAACATAAACCAAGAATAATTATGAGACAGCAAGAGTGCCTACAGGCAAAAAAACTACAACAGCACTTTCCTGCCACGCTATCAGCCCTTTAGGAGGTCATGCTGAGCTGTTCCTTTTTCATCATCCACTACAATTCTGGAACTTTTTCAGTTGCTGCTTTTCAGAGAGCAGCACCTTGTCCTGGAGGTGTGCCTTTATTCCTATGAAACAAATGGGCACTTGGCTATATTAAAGCATTTTTCATTTGAACAGTTCAAATCTAGCAAACCTCCAGATAATTCTGCATGACTGGCTTACTTATGATTGCTATTCTAATAGCTTTTGGATTTGCCACACATTTAATTCAGCAGCAATTTTACTTTTATTTCCAAGTCATTGATAAAGACACTAGGAAGGCATCTGGCCTGAGACTGGATTCCTTTACATATCTCCTAGAAACACCCATGTTCAATACTCCAATTTTGGAGTTTCAACTTTCTCAAAAAACACAGCCCTTTCACTAAATAATGACAGAATTTTTATATCTGTTATATGACACATTCACACATTTCTAGATATAACACTGACATTTTTCATCACCCTCTACAGCTATCTGTAGAGAAGGAGTTGGGGGTCCACCACTTTTCCCAAGTAACAAGCAATAGGTCAAGAGGAAACAGCCTCAAGCTGTGTCAGGGGAGGTTTAGACTGGATGTTAAGAAAAATTCCTTCACAGGGAGGGTTGTCAAGCATTGAAAAGACTGCCCAGGGAAGTGGTAGAGTCATTGTCCCTGGAGGTAAAGATGTGCAGATGTGGCATTTGGGAACATGGTTTAGTGGATTTGGCAGGTCTGGGTTTATGGCTGGACTCAATATATAGGTCTTTTCCACCCTAACCAATTCTACAATTCCATGATTCCATGCCACCCTACAGGAGGAGGCAAAAGGGATAATTTCCAATATAAACTTATTCTTCTGAAAATAAACTTGAAATAATGGATATTCCTATTAAAATATTAAAAACTTCTTAAAAGCTAAGTTTATGTTTCCATATTTCTTATTACCTCATTTGTTTTCTGAACTGTTTAATAACTGAAATTTTAAAATCACAAATGCAGTTTTCACACGTGATGAACACAAATGGCAAATGTTTAGAAGACAGATGTATCTTACCTGATAAAGAATGAGCACAGAAACTGAAGCACTTTAAACAACACATCATAATGAAACAACAGGGATGAAGCAATTAAGTACTAACTCCAGCATTCTGCTAGATCCTTTTTTTAATATAGCATGAATTTGCACTAAGAGAAGTAATTAATCAGATTTCAAACAAAAAGCATCAAATGAGGAGTCTAAAGTTGATAGGAAGCCTCAGCACTTAATTGCTTAAAAGTCCTGTGATAATACAACTTTAAATCCTTACACAATAGTAGGGGGAAACATGGTTTACACCCATCAGCACTGTGCAGTGGAGAACTCTTAATTCACAAATATTTATTTTGGGATAAAAAAATTTATTACCTATGTACTGCCCACCCATTAAAAAAACCAAAACTATTTCTTGATCCAAATTTTGTTTAAAAACCAGTCTTGTCTAATTATATGTATGGCTAAGTTCTCCACTTGAATTAATAATAATCATCCTAAGATAAATGCAGAAATCTAACTTGGATAAGTCTGTGTCAGGTTATACTCACAAATAATGCTGAACAATTAGAAATACAAAATTCAGTCAGCAGAGTAAGATAACCAAAGTGTACCATGGAGTGCATGGTCACACATACTCATTTGTGACATACATAGGTTGCATTTAGGAAAGAAAGAACCATGGTGGGGGGTTGGAACTAGATGATCTTAAGGCTCTTTCCAACCCAACCATTCCATGATTCTATGCATTTTAAACAGGAATTACAGCAAGAAACACAGTAAGAAGTATCTTGCTGTAATTCCTGTAATAGTTGCATACACCTAAATACTACTTTGAACACTTAGTTTCTGAAGATAACACAGAAACTCTAAGGGTAAATAATCAACTGGTCTATCCAACATGGTAAACTTACATCTTCATTCCAATCTTCTGTTGTCCACTCTTCTATTGAGTTTTTCCATGCTCCTATTGTAATATGAGGAAGGAAAGAAAAGAGTTACAAGCTAAAGGCACTGCACGGTATTTCAACCATTCTGATTTATAAGCTGCCCTGTTTTCATTATTAGTGGAACACAAAGCGAGGAAATGGTGGTTGGAAACATGGGAAGCTCTAGAAAACTGGTCTGCAGATTTAAAATTTAGGGAGGGTTTTTTATTTCCCCCTGTAATTTCTGATTTCAGGAATTTCTTAGCCACTATGGTATCAGACATAATTTGCATAAATTATACACAGCAGCAATTAATCCCAAATATTGTAAGAACTTCCTCCTATGTCCCCAGTGACAGAGAGAGGTTACTCAGCTCTCCCATACGATCTCACAATTCCATGCACAAATTCACACACAGCCTGAACAAAACAGAACCACAACACCTGCTCCAACATCCATAATCCTACTTTCAACACATTCAAATTCCAGACTCATGTTATGCCTGTGGAGGCTCCTTTCCAACCTGTTAACTGGCTCCTTAGACCAGGACAACCCCAATTCTTTCCCATGATACAGGAAATTTATTTTAAATCATACATAGTTCGTATAATGGCAGCAGAAGAGTCAATAAGCTTCCACTGTAGATGCAAAACACCTCTCCCCATAACTTGATGCAGTGTTTATTTGGTGAACACCGGAGCACAGTGTGCAGTGTGTAACATGCAGCAATAGAAAAACTATGAGAAATGATCCTACAGATGCAAGAAACCTGATATCTTCCACAGGAAACAGAAGATACAGACATGCAAAAGTGACAGACTAAAGTCCTTGACCACCATCCTCAGCATAGAGAAGGTTATCCCAGCCAACCACAAGAGCCTTCATTTAATCTACATAACCACGCGTGAAGAAAACACCAGCAGTACAGATCCTGCTCCCATCATGTTTAATCAAGTACAAAAGCAAAAGAATTACTGCTTTAATCATCTCTTTTTACTTAACCAGAAACCCTCTGAGACATGTTCAGCCAGAAACAAGCCCCCAGAAGACACCATCAACTGTCCAGTTTATACTAATGCCATCACTGGATTAATGCATTCTTTTGTACACTGTTACAAAACAATGTTTTGGGCAGAGAAGGGTCCAATGGCACTAACACAGTGAGGCAAACAGGCCTACTATGAGGATATACGTACACATTGTGGGTAGAAGAGAGGAGATTTATACCTTGGAATCCAAATTTATTTGGCAGGTCCTGAGCAAAGTAACATCCTCTCTGTGTTGGCTCTGTGGAGCAATACAGAGTTGCCTGAAACATCTTGTGCTCATGTGTTACCAAACAGCCCCTAACCAGGAGGTTTCTACATACTGCAAAGTAACTACTAATCAAATCTGAGCACAAAATTAACTACAAATGCCTCAAATTTCCAGACTAATATACACATTTCCACAGAAATTTTAGAAAGAGAAAGAGCCCAATGAGAAGCAGGTTTTGGAGAAATAGTTGATTTTATTTTTCTTCCCCTGACCACCACAGGACATCCTCTGATATTTCTTCTTTATACATCCTTGTATTTCCATTGCTTGTATTTATCTCCTGTCAGCCAGAACAAGGCCTGCCTCTACAGAAGACAAACCTCATGGTGGTGCCAGAATCACAACAATAGAGCTCAGAGTCTGCTAAAACAAACACAAGAAGAGCTCGGACAAATCAAGCACAAGTCTTGACCATCCCCACCTCTTCTGGGAGACCAAACTTGTTTAGAATAATACACGGGACATTTTCCTGCCATTCACCTTAAACATTTATCTGTTGCTCCTACTTCTGAACATGCTTCTGCGCATTTACCCTCTAATTACTGAACACAACCCTGCACCCTTTTATTAGTTTTCCCTGCTAAGTTTATTACTGTAATTTATTAACACTCTACCTTCCTAACTCACTCCCTCCAGCCTCAATTATTTCACTGATTTTCTCTGCATTAAATCCAGTTAGCTAATGTCTTCATCTTGTCTTGGGATTCTAAGATCTCTGATCTTGCTACAAGCACATCAATTTCCTTCTAGTCCAGTATCTACTTTGGCATTATTGCAACACCATATATTTTCTTCCCAGACTTCCCCCATGCCTTCCAAAGAGTTCTCTGTTTTCCACTGAAAGTATGCTTTGTGTTTTTAAGGATCCTTGTCACAGTACCTTTCACCTAGATGGCTATGTGTGACTCTGCTGTTTCTCTTTGCAACACATTCAGTTTTAGAAAGCTGTAAAGCAAATAAAAAGCATACAATATGGTTTTTGTGTGTTCTCCGCTCCTTTCCCCCAATTACTCACTTTCTGTCACACTATTTAGGAGCATTTTTCCCTCCTTTTTTTTTTTTTAAGAATTAGCCACAGATTTAGCTTTGTTTTTTTTTTTGTCTATCCCAAAGTTACGAACTAATCTTTTCCTTCTGGATTACATTCATGTTCTAGAATGACCTGAAGTTTTCTTTAAAATGTTCCTTTTCACTTTTATAGAAGTCCTAAACCAGACACCTTCCTTGTAACTCCCAAGCTATGCAATTCCCTTCTTACCCCTTGGTAGTTACACTATAACAATTTTTTTACTTCTTGTCATTCTTCAATTTGAGTCATCTAAGGCTGCTCCCAACTAAGGTAGCAAGGGATTTTTTTTCTGTGAAATCTCTGAAAACTCTATCAAAGTAGAGGCATCAGTAAATTAGAAGAATGCAACACCATTTTTATAACCTCCTTTGAGAAATGGCCAACTGTGACATAACTGATTTGTAAGAACTGCTGTGATCTGTCACTCAGAGTCTCCAATTGCCTTGTACACTACAAAAAAGGTAAGAAATTGAATACCTATCATGCCTGTAAGAAAGTGTTAATCATGCTGTTCAAGTTTAATCCCTTTTGCGGGAGGACTGGTCATTCTGTTTCCTCCCACCTGCACCTTTTCTTTGTCTTTCAGTTGTACATTACTTCTGAAAAAACAGGATTCGGAAAAACTGATTCTCAATTATTTAGAATACAATTACATGTAAATGTTATGAACCACTAAAAATTCACCCTTTACTCTCTTTTTATTTCGAACAACAATGCTCAATTGTACCTCCACAGAACCAGATAGCTTTTCTATAAGATTGCATGATGGTGCACCTAGAAACACCTTTCATTCTGGCTACTATAATTCACAGAATCCTAAGGGTTGGAAGGGGCCTCGAAAGATCATCCAGTCCAACCCTCCTGCGAGAG
>NDXB01005634.1:0-48953 GCA_002631895.1 Agapornis roseicollis | reverse complement strand
GTCAAAACACAGCTACTAAAGAGAAGAAAAACTGACTGCAACTGCTGAACCCAGGACACCTGCATAGTCATATCTTCATTCATATTGTGGGAGTTTGCAGGTTTTGTGAAGCTGAACAGTGGAGGACATACCTGTACATGGGGTTGGAGGTGGAAATGCTCATTGGGGTTTGTGTGGCCATACCTCTGACTCTTTTTAGCAGTGTTATCTCTGTAGCTCGATCCTAGGCTGTTGTAAGTCCATGTCTGCATGGAGGTGTGGATTGTCCACCTCCTACGCACAGTATGGGGAGGAAGGATTGTTTCTCTGGACTGGCAGTTCAAACACACTTTATGTCTAGTGCATCCCTAGAGACTGACCTGAGTCTCCCTTTTGGGTATTGAAGGGATTTGATTGCTTTTTCTTTTGTTTTTTTTTCAAGCCTTGCAGTGACTGATGCAAACAAGTGGACATGGCAGGAGAGGAAGCAGGGTGGTGTCAGTGGGAGATTTGCTGTCAGCTAGCAACATGGCATGACTGGCAAGTGGGAGGATGCTCGAGACACTACAGGAGCTGCTGAGAGACAGTGAGATACAGGGCTGGGTGACATTCCTTGGCTTTCTCTAGCCTTAGCATGCAAAAAAGCTAGAAATAGTATAAAAGTAACCTGCTGAAAGAGTCAAAGTCTTTTACATCTCTTTCAAGGTCTAAACAGGAGGGAAGCCCAGCTTTTGGGAACCCAGGGCATTTCCTCCTGAGGGGTATTTTCATGCTGGGAAAAGAGGCATCGCAAAGAGGAGCTTCAAACTTGAAATGAAATCCATGTCTTTGAGTGGCATAAGGTGAAGAGTCAGTTAAAAGCAGCAAAGGCAGTGTGTGGCTGCCACAGCAGCTCTGCACAGGCAGGAAAGTTTTGGGATAGTCCTGGGAAGTTCTTACCATTGCTGAATGGGCATATGAACACTTTACCTGATTAGTATTTCAGTCAAGCAACATGAATCCATTTGGGAGCACAGGGAAGTGAAGGATTAATAGCAGGGAGAGGATGGATAAATGCTGCCATTGCTCTTTGCTTTCGGCTGGCAGCCTGGCAGGGTTGTTCCAGCCCTCCATCTCTGTATGTTCTGTGAAAGCACATCAGGTATGGGCTGCAGCAGCCCTTGGTGTCCTGGGGGCACAGTTCTGCATTCACAGCTCTGGTCTGGCTTGGGGACCTCTCTGCTGTTTGGGGCAAGAGACGATGCTTGGCTGTGTCAGAGCACCTGTGCCCTCTGCTTGTGTCTGTCCTGCCTTTGCCCTCTCACTCACTGTTAACACTGCCTCTAACCCACCACCTGCTCCAGGACGTGCTTGGAAATATTTTGTTTGAATCTTTCTTTTTTCTCCCATACAGAAATGTCACTTCTGCTGAATTGAGTGGTCAGTTCCATTGACATTTGGTTTCAGAATGCTTCTTTGCCTTTATCTTTATCATCCCTGGAACACTTTGCTCTAAATGCATTTTGTTTTGCAATGATTTAAACCAGGAATTCATTGCATTCTGCTTGCCTGTCTAGCAAGAGAGATTAAAAACCTGAAAGGATTCAAATTGATATGGAATCCTTCAGGTTCAGAGAGAGAAGCTCATTCAGAAGAAATTAAAAGAAAATTCAGTGTGGAATTAAATGAATTTCAAAACTGCAGATTCCCTAGATTTGGAAACATTCTGGGTTTTGTCCAGCTTCATTTCCAAGAGCATAAGAGAGCTGGGGTGTACAGCTGACAGCTGTCCTGTCTTCTGTTTGGTTCCTTCCTACTCTGGGTACCAATCTGCTTAATACCTAGAGAGGGAGCTGCTCTGAATCATGGATTTCTCTCCCCAAAAGTGCTCTCTGGGAGCAGACACGTAGCACAAAGCTCCCAGCTGTGCAGGGGGGTGCTGGGCCATGGAGAGCCCATAGTCCTTGGTGGAAGTTCATAGGATTGAGCAGGGTTAATGGCTAACATGAATACTTTCAAACTCATGACTAATGAGAGATAGTGACAACCTTTTGGAGAGGGCTCCTTCTGTGATTTCATTCATGGCCAGAGCAGTGAGTCTTTGAGATCTAGAAGTGTACCAAAACCTTAATGCCTCTTTGGATTTGGGTCTTGGCTCCCTACCAGCATCTAAAAGGCTTGCTAAGAACTCCAGATCATAGGTAAGGAGATGGTAGGTGATCATAAAAGGCCCCACATCAGATCCTATCAGTCTCAGTCTCCTTTGGCTTGGATTTCACAAAGGTGCAGGCTTTGTTGGCAGGTTCTTCTTGGTCATTTCAAAGCCAGCATCCCTATTATCAGAAGCTTTGATTAATTTAGAGAGGTCTTCAGCCTGCACACTTCAGGGCAGAAGCTGAGCTGATGTCAGGCAGAGTGTGTCTGTCTCCAAAAAGATCCTGCACCTTGCCATGACCACCCTGATGGGGGAGATTGATGGCCCGTCTGAAGTTGAGCAAATGTGATTGCTGGTGGCAAGAAAAAAGACTAGACTAGAAGGATCTGCTTTCCATACATGAGGATATTACTGTTGTATTGTGGTTTAAGCTGAACGCAGGACATCTTGCTTCAGGCTTGTATTTGTCAAGAAGCCTCTTTGACATAGATGTCATCCTTTTCTTTCATATCCTTTGTGATACTAAGTTTGTTAAGGCCATGTGGTCTTTGGCATATTCAACTCACCTTCAGCACCTCTTGCCTTACTCCACATTCTCTTTTATAGAAGCTGCCTCTTTTCAGGAGCTATTTTTGTCTTGCTGCTTGCATTGTTTTCTTCATCCCTTATTCCTGAAGCCAGGTGGAGATTTTTGCCTTTTGTTTTCTATTGAGATCTGAGGCTTGCTTCTTACGTAGCTATTAGAAAGTAATATTTTGGCTCAATACTACATTTTAGCTTTCCCTCACTGTGCTGTCCTAGGTGGACTGGGCTGTAAACCCCCCTGTAATTTATTACTTTGCTTTCTGTGTTCCTCATCTTTACTGCAAATTGAAAACATGTCTCTGTAGGGTGCTGCAACTGGAAAAAGGGGCCTTGGTGATTGTAATGTTCCAAACAATTCATTTCAAGCACCAACGTGATGATTACAGTTTGTTGTTTCTGGAGAGTAGTTAAACCTCATGTAATGAGGTTGCCAATTATCCCCGGTACTCCCTGATGTTTAGTGACAAATCAAAGCTACTTGGTTTACGTAAGTGTGTTTGCTTGTCAAGCCTGTGGCCTGTCACCCATAGCTGGCCCCACAGCAGGAAAGAGGGAGGTTGCTTGATGCCTTAGCAGTGTTGCTTGGGATGTTACAGGGTGGGAAGTTGAGGGGTGTTGGAGAGCTTTGGGACATCTTCTTGGGTCCCTTCCAAGCTATAGATGATCCTGTGACCAGTGCTGCACATGAATGGTCTGAAGAGTTGGGTTTAAGTACTTTAGCAGTGAAAAGAGGCTGAGATTTCTCATTCTTCTCAGTGTATCTTGCCATTGCAATGTGAATTGCTTTTCTGCCATCATTTCTGTAGCATGTTGGGTGCAGCGGGATAGGGATTTTAAATGAGCTGGTCCTTCTGAGCGTGGGAGGGTGAGTCTTTCCATGCATGTCTGATACAGCTTATGGGTTCTCCAAGTAGATTTCTGATATTTTTTGAATCCAAAAGACTTTTCCCTTTTCCTATTCAGCAAACGGGCTTTGAGCTCAGGTTTATATCTCCAAAGTGCTGCTGCAAAGTGTTCCACTAACCTTTGGGTCACCAAGGTGTAGGGTAACATTTATCATGACTTTTGCAGGGGTGGAGCAGTGTGCTTGTCTGTGCGTTCCCCAGGGCTTTACTGTGCCCCATTAGACATTTTCCATACCCCCTTCACACCCAGCACCATATGCCAGGCAGCTGAAAACACATCACTCTGGTCTATTGAGAGATTTTTAAACTTCACTGATGACTTTACTCTTGTTCCCAGAGGTATTTTACCCCAAGAACTGAGACAGATAAGGCAACAGCAGGTGTCAAATGATTCATCCTAACGAGTGGCAGTAGCAAGATGAAAGGATATTCATTTCTATGGGGAGCCTCCTGCTATTCCACTTAAAATTAAAGAGATTGAGCTGGCCCTGGCTAAGATGATGGTGGGGAGTGCCAAGTGTTGTCTACATTGCCTTTGCACTCTTTGCACTGGGTTCTATTTTATGCTGTCTAGCTGGGACAGAACCCTGTTTGCAGTAGATGGTGGTCAGATATGCAGTGTAGGACAGGACCTGTCCCAGAAAACTCACACTCAGATGCACAGGGAGGAGAAGCAATGATAAAGTGATGGGACTCATGCCCAACACTGCCAGGTAAGGCAGTCACAAGGCCTCCTCTCTTGTCTGAGATGGTGCAATAGCTCTCCAAAATGTTTGCTGTCCATCTCCAATGACAAAGGATGGATTTTGACCTAGGTAATGCATGAGGGTTGTGTACCAGCCTTACCAGCTTCAGAAATAAATGTCCATGATCTTTAACTCCCTCCTGCAAAAGACAGGCTGTCCTTGTTATTGTTTGGAGGATAAAGTTAGAGGTAGATCTTTGTGCCTTTGCATTTGAATTGGCACAAAGCTACATCTTGAGGAATCCATTAATCTTGCACAAACTGTACTCCGGAGGCACAACAGGCATTAATACCTTAAATATGGCTTTTCAAGCTCAGAAATGCCAAGTCTACCTTTGTATTTTCCCACCTTTTCATGGCAAGGAGGGGAAATTCTGGAGGTGGCCACCAAAGAACTGAAGGAGGCAGCAGGTGGCTTCTGAGATCATCCACATCTGAATCCCCCACCTCCATTCCTCCCTCCCAGTATTTTCTTTTCTTTTCCTTTTTCTTTTTTTCCCCTGCTTTACTAAAAGATCCTGTGCCTCCTGCACCTTCATTATGTTCAGCAAATCCTCAGGAAGCAGGGATTTTATACAGCAGGAAAATACATTTGTGATATAAAGAGAACAGACACTGTGGAGTGGCCCCTTCCCAAAAGGTTATATCAAACCTAATTATAACCCTTTTTCCTTCCTTCTCCCCAAGAACCAAGGGGACCCAAGCAAAGCCTTGACAAAGAGCTGTGCATTCATTTGCTGAAGCCAGTGTAATTGGGTTTTGCACCAAAAAAAGCCTTAAGGGAAAACAGGAGCCAAAACCAGAGAAATTTGTCATCTGCCAGACCTTGGTACACCATAGGGGATGTGGGGGATGGATTTCAGAATGCAAATAGGGGTCCATTGAGGCTTCACTACACTTCAGCGAAGTAATTTTGAAACTTAATGATTTTCACATTTAATTCAGGGCAAAATTAGTCATCAGGTATTGAGACAAAGCAAGGCTCTCTTCTGTAGAGGGATTCTCTCCTCTTCAAGCTGTGTTATCTCAGCAATAATTAAAATGTTCGCTGAAGTAGAAAATGTGCTATCTGATTCATTAGCCAGATTTCCTTTTGTAAGGTAACTCATGTTTGCTTATCAGAAATAGAGACAGGCTTGGAGAAGAGGACTCCGGACACTAATGATAATGGGAGGGAGGAGCCAATGGGTCATGAAACTAAAGCAGGTGCATGTACATCTTAGTGAATAGCTCAGTGTGTCCTCTTCTGCCCTTGCAGCCACCAAGACTGGTAGGTCCTGCATGGAAGGTATTGCTTGACTGGTGAAGCTCTGGGTTATGGGAACACACAGGCTAACATGCCTGTCCCAGGCATGAGGTTCCTTAATGCCCAAGGGTGGCCTCAGGCTAAGCAGGAGAATTTCAGATTTCACTCCAGTGTGCTGCAAGAAGGTGTCCTTCAGCACATGAGTCAGTATTGTGTGGGAATGTGAAAATGAAGCAAATCTGGATGGCAGAAGGAAAGGCCAAGAGTGAGCTGGGTTAGCTTGTGTCTGAAAGCTGGTGCAGTGCTGAGCACAGTACTCCTGACACATATCAGCTGGTTCAGCATTGTTCATGGGGAGCACGTAGGGAAAGGAGAAGGAGAAAGAATACAAGGCTTTGATTGACTTCTCTATGAGGGAAACAAAAGCAATATTGGAAAACAGTCATCCTTCAAAATTTCAGAGCCATCTGTAGGATGTAAACATGATGACAGGTGATTTTGCACCCTTCTGGTATCTGAATCTTTCGATGGCACTGTTGTGGTGCTTCACTCTGTTCTAATGTTGCCACATTTCAACCAGCTTGTCTGTGCAGAACAGCAAATTACCTCTGGTTTGAAATCAGTTTGTTCTGCAGGAGAGCAGCAAGGTACCTCCAGCACCTCGAGCACAGCCTATGCCAAAACACCTATCCCTTTTTTCTCTCTTCCAGTGATCCCCAAAGTAACTAAGCACTTGCTCTCCAATCCCGTCTTCACCTGCATCATCCTGGCAGCCTGCATGGAGATCGCAGTGGTGGCTGGCTTTGCCGCCTTCCTGGGAAAGTACCTGGAGCAGCAGTTCAACCTCACCACCTCATCTGCCAATCAGCTCCTGGGTGAGTTACCACAGGAGCCACCACATCTCTTGTGTTCAAAGGCATTTATGTGTTCAGTATGGCTGGTAACCACAACCAGTCTCACTGCTTAGGCTGCCCTCAAAGTGACTTACCTAAGCAGGAACTTCATTCATTTTCTCCTGCTGCTCATTCCCAATTCACAATGAACTCCACTAGCTTCTGGTTTTAGCCTGGTTTTCCAAAAGAAACAGTCCCCTTCTTGTTTCCCCCAGTGACACAAGAACTTGCTGGTGAATTTTAATAGGGTTTGACAGAAGGCCAGAGCTCACAAGGATGTTCCATCTTCCATCTTTCCTGAGAATTAAAGGCTTGGCAAAGGAAAGCAGCTTCACCACTGACCCACTACGAGAAGGAAAACCACCACACTGTGTGGTGGAAGATGCCCTAGCCAGACAGCATGTGAATAGAGCTGGATGCTCAGCAAGGATGGGTCACTGTGAGCCAGAGCACATCCTGCTTCTGATCTAGCAGTGGGAAGGGAGACTTCAATGCATCCACAGTCCTCACAACTTGTTTAAATTGAACAAAATTGCAACCGGATTTCCCACATGGCATTTATGGGACTCCAGAAATGCCAGGGTTTGGATGCACTTCTAAGCTTAGCCCAGAGGTAGGTAAGGCCTGGCAGCAGAGGGATAGAAGTGAACTCAGACAAGCTTAGTGTGATAATGCCTTCCTGCGCCTGGAAAGTGAGCCACTTCTGACAGCGATTTTGCATTTCACAGTTGAAGAAGATTCTTTAAGGGAGAATTCATATTTTCAATTGTGACTTTTGCCTGGACTCTGAAGATCAGACTGCTGTGAGCATAAGCATGGCTCATGCAAAGCCTCTGGACACCTCAGAAAATCCTTGGCCTTGTCTACTAACCGTTGCAGGAAATACTGAAAGTGATGCTGCTTAGGTTAGGGTGGGCAAATCTCAGCAATGTCAGCATCTCACTCCATATGGATGAGAACTGGAAGAAGATCCCAGTTTCTCTGTGCAAGGCAGCATAGCCATTTGCATCCATTCCTCTCCTTTGGGGCAACCCCAGGTTGATGCTATTCCGGCAGTTGGTCATTGCAAGGTTTCTCCATGACAGAGCACAGGCCTCTCTGCTGGAAAGTAAAAAGCCTCACTCACCCTTCTTGCTGACTGATCTTTCCTCTTGCAGGGATGACAGCAATCCCATGTGCCTGTCTGGGCATATTCCTCGGTGGCCTCTTGGTGAAGAAGCTCAGCCTGTCCGCTCTGGGAGCCATCAGGATGGCCATGCTGGTGAACCTGGTGTCCACAGCTTGCTATGTGTCTTTCCTCTTCCTGGGATGTGACACAGGACCTGTGGCAGGGGTTACTGTTCCCTATGGAAACAAGTGAGTCCTCAGAGAACTTTAGGGTCTCACACAGCCTTACCAATATAAGTGCTTTGTTACTGTCCTCAACAGGCAGCCTTCAGGCAGTGCCAGCCCTTAGATAACCACATACAGCAAACATATAGAAGGTAATGTCATATACGGCTTTTAGTCTGGAATGTTTTCATGCCACTCATCACTGTGAGAGCTGAGTACCTGCAGCTCACAATGGAGCTTCACTTAATCAGTCAAACTGAATTAAAAGGTGCCAGACCTGATTCTGCACCCATGGCCAGCTACATAGCATTGGGTGCACTGCACCATCTGGTTCCTCCTGGCAGCGAGGGGTGTGCACTGCTTTGTACATTTATTTAAGTGCCTGAGGAGAATTTGCAGAACCAGGCTTTAGATGCCTGGAAATTCAGATATGGTGAGGAGGGAGTACATGTGGCTCCAGGCTTTTTTTAATGGGAGAAATGAGGAGGCACAGGGTGCCCTGTAGCATTCACAGGACTTGGAGAGTGTTATTCTGTGTTTTCTTTTCTGGTGCTCCTTAGTATGCAGCACTGATGTTTTAGAAGATGACAACATCAGGCTCTCAGCTCCTTGCTGTTGTAGAAAAATAGAAAGCAATCTCCACAGCATCTCTTTGGGTTTCCTTGGGGCTACTCATGGGGGTAACAAGGCAGCCCAAGCCTCACATTAGATTTCCTGCTGCAGAAGGATAGTGGCCATGGCATTTCTGTCCCCAGGGAGAAGCTGTACCCTGGATTTCTTAAAGCTGGGAACCAGATAGCCTGCATGCTGCTTTTTTGTAATCTGTTTGCCTTAGCTACCCCTCTTTAAAGCCAGCTTTGTGTGGCAAAGATTGGAAAAGCTGGCTGATATCATCACATTGCCCTTTAATTTCTCTTTCTGTTTCTTTTCCAGCTCAACCCCAACCTCATCTCTGGACCCGTATTCCCCCTGCAATAACAACTGTGAATGCCAAACTGATTCCTTCACTCCAGTATGTGGGGCAGATGGGGTCACGTACTTATCTGCCTGCTTTGCTGGCTGCAGCAGCACGGTGAGTGGGTTTTCCTTAGGAACTTTAGGAACAACTCTATGGGTGCGAGTGAGATTAGCGTGCATCTGGTAGAGCAACTCATTTACAGTCAGCAGTGGCTACACCCCCAAAAACTAACCTCATGCATCAGATGGGCCTGAGCCACTGTCATTGTTTGCTCTGTTGCATAAATGCCTGCTGACTCTTATGGAGCAGGATGGCATTTCCCATCCTCCTCCTCCTCTGGTCTTTCTCCTCACCACAGAAGCAAGGAGCATGGTAGGACCCAGATCCTCTGCAAGAGCTCGCTAGCCCAGGCTGTGGGACCAACATGTGACCAGATCCTGGTTTTATTCATCCTTGTTTAATCTTTCCTTCCACTCCTTTTGCTTTTCTCTCTTTCCCTGCTTTACTCTGAGGCAGCAACAAGAGCAGGTGTCAAGGGAGCAGAGATTTCAACCAAAGACATTCTGCATTTTTCAATTCTCAATAATTAGGAATTTATTTCTTTTTGAAAAATCTTAAAGACCAAATCATCTCTGTGTAAAGTTGAGGGGAATTTTTAGCAATGTCTTAAAAGCCTGCTTGTTCAGATTTTGCTGCTGAAATACTAATGTCTTCAGATTACACTGAAAATGGGTGGCTGCTGCTCCCATGGTGGTGTTCCTGTGATCCTTGCTGTCAGGTCAGCCTGGTCTCGGACTGACCTGCATTTGTCGCTGCAGGAAAATCAGTGCTCACCTCCATAGCTTCATCCTTTTTGAAGCAACATCAAACCTCCCTTCCTCCTCTAAGGAGACAAACCTCCTGCGAGTGCCAGTGAGCAGAGGTGCAGACTTGCTCTAGCAAGTGCAGCCTCAGAGCTCACATGCCCTGGAGCTCAACCTGCTTAAAACTCTTGTCAATTCCCACTCCATCCTCAGAGATGTAGGCTGCAATTCAAAATACCACAGTTTCCAAGTGCTTTCAGCATCCCAACAAGGGACTCCATGAGTGTGTGACACATGCAAAAGTGTTACCTCCTGCCCTCTTCTTCCTCCTCCTCCCAGCAAGAGACAAGTCAACACCTGGGGCCACAGCAGGATGCTTTAAACAAGTCAGCTTGTACAGGGCACATGGAATAGTGTTGCACCAGTTCACCAAGCCCTTAGCAAGAATAAAGCCAATGTGGTCCATGACTGGAGGGCAGGAACAATCTCCTCACTGTGCAGTTCAGGGCAAAGTTCTGGCTTCTCTGGAGGGAGAACAGTAATGAAAATTCAGCTCTGCCCCTTCAGTCTGCAGCTGCCTGTCCCTCGTGTCTGCAAGAACAAACCTCTGAGCAAAAACCTCACTCTCCCTCACTTTCTCTTACTTATTCTTCCTTATTTTGCCTTTCCATCATCATGATGGGGTTCTTTCCATCACTTCGTTTTGTAAGGGTTTTTTTGCAGTAACATTTTGAACACAAATTAGCGAAACAATAGCATCCTCTGGAAAAGGCATTATCAGGAATTATGGACCAGTTTGACTATGCAACAGCCCTGAGGTAAAGCCAAATTGCCAAACCAGGTTTTAAACCCATAATCCAGGTAATGATCTGCCTAGAGGGTCTTGTGAATGTTTTATGCTCGTGATGAGCCAAGGGTTGCTTTTTACTGGGACATAAAATTCTCTGAATGCTTTATTTAACTTTACAGCATTGGGCATTTCTGACTACCTCTCCCCACTTTTCCTCTATGAACAATTTCTGAAAGCAGTGTGTAGCTCAGTTAGCTTTTTCTTTCTCATTTCTTCTCTCTTACTGAGCTGGTTGCAGAGGTCTACCTGTCCAAAAAGCCTTTAGGCATATTAGTTCTGATAGTCAGGAATTTATCTTTTAAGCCATTCCTGGGAGTGACCCTTGCCTGTGAAGCATTTGACTGTGCATCTAGTTTGTTTGATGCCATTGCTTCCCTCATTCTTTTTGGCTGGAAACTCATGAATTCCAGCCTACTATGCTGGCATCTCACAGCTTGTACCAGCTTGTCAGAGCTAGGGTTTAAAAGAATAAGTAATTAAAATCATGGGTGATTTGGATGGATAATTACTCCAAACTCAGGATGCTGTTAAAGGTGCAAACTCTGCATCTTCAGACACACATAATAAATTGGGTGTGCAAGCAGCTGGGCAGTGGAAGGCTGTGATAATGCATAGTTGAATGCAGTGGGATTGCAGACAAGAGAATCTATAGCAATTTGGCACATGTAGCAAGAAGTTGCCTCTCCACAGGACAAAGGTAGAACTCCATCTTTGATGTTTCCTTGTTTGATGTCTGTGAGTTGTAGAGTGTTTCAGTAATAAAAGATCAAAGATCTCCCAGGTAAGGATGAGGCACAATGCTAAGCAAGCAGATGTAGTTGGTACAAACTGCTCACACTGCTTTGGGCCAGCACCTTGGTGCAGAACAGTTGAAAAAGCAGATTGAGGGATAAATTTTCAGGCAGTGAAGGTGAGGACTTGCCTCAAAAATCACACCAATGGGAGGAGAATCTGCCCCACCACTGCTAGAAACAGGTACCTTCTCTTCACTGGTGAGAGGAAATAAGCAGCCAGTTATGCATGCTTGCCAGGATGGGAATTTCGTCCCAGGATCTTTCAGTGCAGGTGTGTACTTTCCTGGACTTCGATGGCTTTTAATCCACAGGGTTGAGTCCAAGCTGTTTACTGGCAAAGCACTGCAGTAAAAGCCAGGAACTACACATTCCTGTTGTCTGTGTGCAGACACCACTGCAGTGGTGCTAATTGTCACCATCTCGAAGCCTTCAGGTGGCAGCTTCTAAGTCACAGCAGAGGAATTTGTTATGTTAACTATTGCTTGCCAGCCAGAAAGACACCTGCGTAACTCCTCCAACTCTCCTGCAGTTCTGCACTGCGGTCTCTCTTGCCCTCTGTGCACTTCCTTGGAAGAAAATCATTTGACTCCTATGCAGTAGAAAGGGATTGGTGTCAGAAAGGCTGGAATAGTATCCCCGCGGATGCTTATCTTTAGAGTCAGTGAACCAGAAAGTGTGCTTTTGTATGGTCCTAAGGGGACCCCAGCAGAAAAGCAAAGGAGTTTCTGCTTGAACATAGTGGGGAGGAAGAGGAGGAGATTTAGCTGGTTTTCAACATGTTTTTTTTTATGGCGTTACTCCTCTTACAAACGTGTGACCTGCAAACCCAGCGGGCTGATGAAGACAAGCCATGAATCATTTATGATCCTTTCATTCTGTATTCATTAAGGGATTTCTTGGTAGTAGTATTGTGTGCCTTAATTGCGCTGACATCCCACACTCAGAAATTCAGGAGGGCAAGTGGAAAATAAGACCAAAAAAAAGAGAATTTCCTAAATCTGTGACTGGCAAACACAGCTTCTTTTCATACCCTGCACTTACTGGAGAGATGAAAGCAAAATGCAGTCATTTCACCCTCCTTCTGATCACAGATTGATAAAGTTTTTCTTGCCTGACTTCAGCTTTTAGCTCAACACAAATCCCTCTGAACCAGATGTCATTTAGTAGCACTTGAGTCCAGCAGTGTCTGTGACATCGAGCTGTGATAGTTCAGCTCTTGGTGAGCCACAGACACCCGTCATGAGTGGCTCCTTCCCAGGATCAAGGGTGCTGGAATCAGGCACCAAACGTGCAGCCAAGAACAAGGCTGCAGATTTACCTGCTTTTAATGTACTCCAGTTTAATTGCAACAGCCAAGAGGATGGAGGTAAATAAGAAAGTAATTAGAACCATCATTTGGGGACCTTCCTTGTCGCAGGGACACAGATCGTTTCTTTATTCTCCTCCAAAGAGGTATAACGTGGTAATAATTTTGTCGCAGTGACATTTATGGGAGAGACTTGAAAGGAGCAGAAGAAAAGAAACAAGCCAAGGGACAGCTTTCCTTTGCTGGTAGCATGCATCAGAGCTGATGGGCTTCTGAAATTATCTCCAAACCCCCGTCAAACAAGCACTTAAGAGTTACTTAATTGACAATTAGAGGATTCAGAGTTGCTGTTGCCAACAGAGCAGGGCAGGGGCTGGGGACCGTGGCTCTCCCTCACGCTGAACCCCTGTGCTCCTTTGCAGAACCTCAGTGGCTGTTCATGCCTCACCTCGGTCTCTGCTGAAAATGCCACCGTCATTCCTGGCAAATGCCCCAGTCCCGGCTGTGAAGAGGCCTTCCTGACATTCCTCTGTGTGATGTGTGTGTGCAGCATGATCGGGGCCATGGCGCAGACACCGTCAGTCATCATACTTATCAGGTAGGACCGCAACCGGGAGAAACCCATGAGCGTGATGGGGCTGCTCTTGGGGTGAGAATAGGGCTGGAGGGACCATGGGATGCTGCTGGGAGCTGGAGGGAGCTGAGGTTCCCACATAGCTCCTGGCATCTGCCTTTCAGGCTGCACTGACTGTCCTCAGATCCAGGAGTCTGGACTGAGCCTCCACTCAAGCCATCAGGAAATTCTCCTTTAAGCATTCCCTGGTGAAGACACCTTTAAAGTGCTGTCTGTATTTTCAAAAAGAGCTATGGGCATAGGCTTTCTCCTACTTTACTGCCTTTACATGCAGGTAGGAGTTGAGGAAAACCTGAGCAGGCCTCCTGAATTTCAACCCCGTTGTTTCAGGTGTTAATTAAATCATTTTCTCTCTAAGCCATTGTTTCACTTGGTGGCACCTGGTTTTGTCCATGGCATGGCCCCACCAGTACAGACCTGCTAGAGAGAATACAAGAATTGCTTGGTACAACTCTGGTAAAATGGGAGTGCTGAAAGACTGGGCTTGCAAACAGAAGATCCCTGCAGAGATGCTGCACAGAAAGGTGGCAGGCTTGTTCTTATCAAGGCTGGGATTAGCATGGGAAGGGAAATACAGATGTGCAGTTTTCAGTCCAGGTAGTAAGGACGTTACAACTGCATTAAGAAAGGGGCACCCCGTGTGCTCAACACATAATGGCTTGATAAGATCCATTTAGAGATGACTGTGGCAAAATCTAGCTTTGGTCAATACCCTCCCTGGCTAGAGTTTAACTTCTCTCACCCTGGCCCAAGTCCAAGAACAGAAGGAACTTTTGAAAGTCTGAAGGACATCTCTGAGTTGATCCAATATGAATAGGTAGGCAAAAGTAGCTTACTCTAATAACTGACCTTGTGTTATTCCCAGACACGTGGCACACTTCGCCTTATGATATATGTATATATCTAAGCCCACGTTTATCCAGCATTACTTGTCTGTCCAGACTGTCACTTACTGAGAATAATAACCAGAGGCATAAATAGCAGATCCATTCTGCTGCCCGTATTAGAAACACACTCCTGAGTGGATCTTGGACAGAACAGCTCTGTGAGGGCATGTCTCCCTGCAGGATACAAAATGAGATATTCCACCTCCTAGTTCGTTTCTCTCTTTGTGTCTACAGTAGCTAAAGGGAGATCAAATTTCTCATGATAAATATTGTGGCAAAAGTAATTTGAAGTTTGAAGAGTTCTTTGCTCAAGGAAGCTGCCAGCACCTGTAGGATCCTGCATGGAGAAGTTTTCGTGTCAGCTTCAAATGAGATAAGCCAGTCGCCAGCCTGGAAGAAGAATACAAGGGAATAAGAAAAGCAGAGGGAATATTAGCAAAGTTCAGCTCACAGCTGTAGGGGATAAACAATTCACACATCCAAATTGCTCCACTGCCCTCAGAATCTCAGAGAGCTACTAAAATACACAGGGAAGAGCTCTTCACCATATATGACCTCATGCTTTCTTGGATTGGTAAAAGAGAGCTTTGGCATATGAGCATGTCCCCAGTGTCAGTTGCAGTGACAAGTGGCATCAGCAGTTCCTATGGTTAGTTTAACAATTACTTTCAGTGTCTACAAATTAGATGTCTCAGCAAGTCATTTATTCAGTGCTGTAGTCAGTGAGGAAAGGACATGTCGACAAGTGGCAACTTCTACTCTGGCTTAAGGTATGGGGATTGACTTTTGTCTTAAATACAAAGAGTGGATGAAAGGACACCACTACTGATTAAAAATCCACTGTGAATATTTCACATGATAATCTATTTCTTTCCATAAAATAAACTTGAATACTCTTTTTTTGCTCCATTTCCCACCCAAAACTGTAGAACCCTATTTGAGCCAAGCCATTAACCACTGGAACATTTTTCCAAGGGTAGATGCTTTCCTGGCAAAAAGGCTTTCTATTGAGCCTGGGCTTCTGCCTGAGAACTGTGCTGAAATGTCACCCAGAGGTCAGAGGCTTCATGCAGGAGTCATGATGTGGTGTTAGGTGGCTTGTGTAATGTGAAAGATGAAGGCAGGTAATAAGAACTGTCTTCTCTTAAAACCACATGATGTTTCTGGCTGGTTTATTGGTGTTACCTATATTCATATAGAAGACCACCACTGCCACTATGGATGCCACTAGCTATGCTGCCTGAGGACCTCTGTAACAAGCTAATGGAAGAGGTAGCTCAGGCCTTTAAAGATCCCCTGTGTGATGAATCTGTTCATATGGGGATCGCTGTCCTGCTTTCCCATCCTTTATGTACTGTGGGAAATAAAATGCTATTATAAGACTTAAGAACAAATTAATGATTTCTGAAATTCCAAAGGCTTTGCTGAGCCTACCCCAAGAGGATGACGTTAGCCAGTAGCATCCTTGAGCTAAGCAAATTAGAAAGCCATGGATTCTTTTTTAAAGCACCTTTGAAGGATAACACTAATGTGACAGAGTGGGTTCTGTTCATAGCAAAAGGCTGCACAACTGTTGTCTTCCTAGCATAAAAAGCATTTGCATGCTAAACTCATACCTATGAGAACTAGTCTTGAGCATTTCCTCATTGGTTTAACAACCTGACAGAACCTTTTGGTCCATCATCCCTCCTTCCTTCTATTGTTCCCAGTAGTCTGAAAAGTTTCAGAGCAAAAAGTATCCTCTCCCTTCAGTTCTCAACATCTTGAGCCTTGAACGCATGATGGGGAGCTTGTAAATGGTCATTTACTGGGATGGGAATTTCATTTTTCCCCAGCTGATGACAAGATTAGCTGTTGTTATTAATGACTTAGCTAAATGCCTGAACCTAGCACTGATGCAATTACTTTGTGGGCTGTAGGCAGTTCAGGCAAAGGGAGAAGAAAAACCTCTTTAATAACTTTTTGAAGAGGTGGTGGTGGCATCCTGGCTGACAGCTCAGAATGGCCATGAGGTGTGTTAATCAAAGTGGAACACAAAGAATTAATTTCACTCTCTCCCTCCCTTCTCCCTACAGAACTGTGAGCCCCGAACTCAAGTCTTACGCTTTGGGGGTGCTTTTCCTGCTTCTGCGTTTGCTAGGTACGTGTAAACATTTCATGTCCTTCTCTCCCTTCCTTTCCTCTCTCACAGAAAGTGGTATTTTTCACATGTAAAATGGATTTCTGTGCCATGCAGTGCTGTGGTTGACATGAGTGCTGTCTGACACAAAGGGATCTGAGGCCTCTCTATGAAGGATATGGCATCAGGGCTCCTGAAGGCACTTTTCCTGCCATTCGAATTGTGTTAATAGAAGAAAATGCAGTGTTGAATGAGAAATTACTGTTTCTGCCATGGTCCCACACAACCAGTTATTCTTCTATAGCTGTTATTAACATGTCAGCAGCATGCAAAATTACTGCTGCATTGCATTTGCTGAAGTAGAGGGATATGTATTTTCATCCTCCTTTGAGGGACAGGACTGGTGTTACATGGTGTGTTTGTCACATGGTATGTTTGCCCCTTCCTTCAGGCCTCTCAGCAAGGAAAACAGTAAAATGAGAAAGGCTGAGTCCTTGTATCCTCCTGTGGGTTAATATCCCATTAAAATGCATATGGCTGTTCCCATGGACCAGTATGTGCTTCTCATGTATGAATTTAAAGGAACACAATGATGTTTGCCTGCTGCTTGCTTCTGGGTGGAGTTTTTTCCCCTTTTGAAGAGATGGCTCCTGTTTTAAAGCTCCTATAGTTCAGCTTCTTAATCTCAATGGTCCAGAGAAGAATCCTCTGATCCATCTGTGTGTGTTCATGTCATGCATGAGGTTTTTTGCATGTGGAAGGATGGGATTTACTTTTTTCCAGCAGCACACAGGCAGTACCTGCCCTGTATGGCCCTCCCCAGTCTCAAAGAAATGAGCTGGAGAGTCAAGTGCCATCTTTTAGGCTACAGCAAGACATTAGAAAGTACAGGACCAAAAATCCAGCAGTACCATACATTGTGAATAAGTGACCTCATTTATTTACTTCCTTTTTGTAATGCCTTATTCCCCATTAGCTGAAAGGGAAATGATGGTCCTAGACCAGTTTATGATAAAACCAATTAGATCTTCTTTGCTTTTGGTGAAGTAGCTGCAGTCACAGATAACATTCCATCGAGTAATCTCACCCAGAGCTCAGATAACTTAAAGCGAAGCTTCTGGATTGACTTGGGTCAGCTCTGGTTCAAGCCTTGTAAAGACAGCATTTTCTTTAGCTGCTGGTGCTGCTCCTGGGTTTTGGCCTGTCTTCAGTTCTGTCTGATTGAATGTGGAGAGTCAGCAGGTACATGTGCGAGGAGGATGGCTGTGGGCTGTTGTTTCCAAGGGGGAAAGTACTTAAGGGGGTAGATTTTCTCTCTCTTTTCCTTTCAAAAGAGAGAAACCTCCTGAGGTAGCAGCATCCTGAATTCCTCTAAACCCTGGCTCAGGCATGTATAAGTTGAATAGATATTTTGTTTTCTTCCAATAAAAAAGCCATGGTAAGAATTTAAACTCAAATCTTTTTATGTTGCTCTGTCACTAAGTAACTCCTGTGAAATAAGACAATGCATCCTGAAGAATAGCAGCAATGTAGATAGAACCCACAGAAAATGAAAAGAAACGTACTTTTCAATATGAGCATAGGTATCCAAATCTTACCCTTAACAACCTGAGGTTTGAGAATAGCTTCACTGATTTATTTTAAAAGCTTTTCAGTTCACCTTTAAGCTTTGACTTAAGAAGATAGTGATAATAGCTGCTTCTTGAACCAAAGGAGAGTATTAAATATAGGAGGTATGAGACCCGGAGGTGCAATTGCAGCTAATAGGTTTCAGTAAGACAGAAGCAGCTTTTTTATACAGCCCTACAGTTCCTGCAATGAAATATATTTATATATATATATATATACAGCAGAAATTTTTGCAACATTTTGCAGTAAGGGGTAAAACATTATTGAATCTCTTTAATATTCACTATAATAACATGAAACATGACTGAATTCTCCCAGTATCCTCCTGGATGTATTATCTTACTGCACAGGAATTCTACTATGAGAGGGCAGCATAATAGTGTCTTCATATAAAAGTGTTTCTGAGATATCTCAGGGAAGAGAGTAAAGCAATGCCATTGGAGTCAAAGGTTTGGAATGGAAATGTTGAAATGGCAGAGAGTTTTAGATTTGTAAGACTTGAATCCTTTCTGGATGGTGTTCACCATTCATCCTAACAGAGCCTCTGCTTATCAGGGCACTTCCTTTTGGTTTTCCTACAAGTCCATATTGTTTGCCTCTCTTTTTCCAACATGACAAAACTACAGTGGTTTGCTCTCAGAAGGACTTCCCAATCGGCAGTGCAACCCCTCAGCTCCCTTGTAGCAGAGGGTCCAGGCACCAAGTCACTCCTGTGAGTCTTTTGTCCTTTTTGGTAAAAATGGCCTAAAACACTGCTAGAGGCTTTTCATACATTTTCTGCATCCATGCCTGCATTCACACAGGAGTAACTTTAGAGTTCAGTGGAAACAGGTCCCTCCTCAAGTCTTAATAATGAGCAATTCCAAGGCCAAATTATCTTGCAAACCTGGAAAGCCAGCTCAAGCCAGCCGATGGGGATGGTAGCTCTCTCTGAAGTTCACATCTCCAAAGCTTTGTATCAACATCTCTCTGCATGTTAACAAATACGAGCTCATACCTCAAAATTATGATTCAAATGCAGTTTTCCCTTAGTCCACAAAGTGTGTGGCCGCTGCCTCCTCGGTCACTGCCACATCTGGATGTGATCCCTGAAGTGGCATCCAGCACCAGTGCAGCACTGGGTACACAAACTACATTCAGTAGCACAGCCTCTTTGTTTGTCCCTAGCAGGAGCCCAGCTGAATTTCTAAATACCACGTTGAGTGTGTGTCTGTCCACAGGTTTTAACAAAAAACCCCTTCTTTTAAGGAAGCAGAACCAGCCCAGTCAGGAATTTCCAGCCATTGAAGTGATGAATGGAGAACTGCCACTGATGCTTTTCTCCAGAACATATCCAGATTTTGGATGTGATTACTGGAACTGGTGTTTCTGATAAAAAAAAAAAAAATCATCTTGCTTTTGTATCATCTGTTTTTATTTGCTACATTTGTGCTATTAATGATTGGTTAAAATGAGTACCAAAAGCCCACACAGCCTTTCTTAACTCCTGCATTTATTAACATAAAGGAAGATCAAACAAAATCTGCAGAGTTTGTCACCAACAAAATAAGATCAAGAGATCTCAGTTCAGAAGGGAACAGTCAAGACAGCCAATTTATTTGTAGTCTTAGGATACATGTCATGAATGTCACTATTGTTCATGACAAGCTGAAGGGAAGGTATCTTTTCTAAGCCTGGAAATCCAGGTTAATGGTGAAACTGGATCTGAGATTAAACACTTTTCTGTCTAGAAACTGCAGTGCTTGCGGCTGTCTACACATTTATTTATAGAGTCTCAGGCATCACAGCAGCTACAGATGCAGTGATATTGTCAAGGGTATGTTGTGCCTACCTGCTGTTGGATTTCAGTAGATACAATGCTCTCCTTTGCTGCTGTGTTAACCCACAGAAGTGACTTTTATCAATCAGGCTTCTTCCCAGGATTTACGTTATGTAGAACATCCACATCTTCTTTCGAGTGCTTCACAGTTGGAGCGTGTGTGCTGGCTAGGACCGTGGCTGTCCTAAACCCTGTCAGTGCAATGGGAAACAGAGTCCTCTACAATGTCCCTGTGGGATGGGAAAAAGTAGAGAAGTAAAATATTGCTTTTATTAGTTAAATGAGACTGGAGTGATTATTCTGCTCTAAGATTGCTGCTCTGCTGCAAACTAGGGTTGAGAAGCACTCATCAGTAGTTAGCTGAGGTGGCTGTGGGAGAATCCTGCTGTGATATTTCATTTGATAGCGCACTGAAATTTTCCTTTCTTCTCAGATTTAATCTTTGGCACCAATTAGAGGGCATTGTTTCTTTTCCCTAGGCCCAAAGAAAACCTTCTGCTGTGTTAGGGAAAGGTCTGAAACTAGATCTCAGTGCCCCAGCTGATTTCAGGCTCTGAACTGAAGTGCTATGATGTCCTTCAGGTGAAAACCCTGAAGTGCAGAATTACCAGTCTCTAAACAGAGAGCAAGCTGTAAGGCTGTCCTCCTCCTCCTCTTTCATTTACCCCTCCACTCAGTCTCATTAGGCAAATGAGAAGCTTAATAAAAGCCACTTAAACTTGAGTAAAATCTTTGCTGCATGTTGATATCAGCAGGAATCTCTTCCCTAGACATTGAGCCCAAGCTAAAAACTCATCCACAGACTTTGTGCAAGTTGATTTAGAACTTCAGAAATTAGAATTACAGGCTGCAGCTGGGACCATTAACCTTGATAAAGTATCCTCTCTTTCCATTCACTGCAATCACGTCCTCACTCTCTCTATCATAAGGATCATAAAAGCATGATTTGTCTCTCTTATTTTGACAGGTTTTATCCCACCTCCGCTCATCTTTGGGGCTGGAATTGACTCCACGTGTCTGTTTTGGAGCACATTCTGTGGCGAGCAAGGAGCCTGTGCGCTGTACGACAACGTAGTCTATAGATACCTGTATGTTAGTATTGCTATAGCCCTGAAGTCTTTTGCATTCATCTTATATACCACCACCTGGCAGTGCTTGAGGAAAAACTATAAAAGATACATCAAGAACCATGAAGGTGGGCTCAGCACTAGTGAGTTCTTTGCCTCAACTCTCACCCTAGACAATCTGGGGCGGGACTCCGTGCCCCAAAAACAATCACATAGGACAAAATTTATCTATAACCTTGAAGACCATGAGTGGTGTGAAAATATGGAGTCTGTTTTATAGTGACTGTGGAGGGGTGAACTATATTAATAATACAAGGGTCCTTTTTAATAAAAACAAGAAGAGAGCACGAATGAAGAAACACAACGGCAAAACAACAGCAACACAGGAAACTTTTGTCTTTTTCTCAAAGTCAGACCCAGCCAGGATTCTTGAGCGTCTTTTAATGGGATCACTTGTGACATCCTGCGGGGTGATAGAGAAAGCAGGGAGCTGCTGTGGCTGGATACTAGTCCCTTTGATGACAGTATGAGCTTCCAAGAGCATCTGCAGAGGTTCATTGTAGAGCTCAGCAAATGGACAGGCTTGGGCATGATGCATAGGGAAAGCAAGGTGGCAATTCCGGAATAGGTGTTGTTGTTGCAAGTGTGGTCCCAGGGTATGTGGAGCCCCACAGTGTGGGCTGAAGGGTTGGCTGGTCTGAGCTCTGTGATGGCAGAGGGAGCAGTGCTGGAGCCATTCCACAAATCACACTCTGTCACCAGCCACGAGTCCATGATAAATACCTTGAAAGCTGCTGGAATCCTTCCCGGTGCCGAGCAGTGCTGTCAGAGGTATCCAAGTCTTTCCAGGCGAGGCTTATTCACAGATTGCAGCTTTGTGGTTGTCTGTGAATAGCTCTGCTTACATCTCTCAAACCCAGTAAAGTTCAAGACGTTTGCTCGCACTTGCCAAACATGCTGTCATTTTTAAAGGGGGTGAATTCCAAATACTCGGCTGTGCAGTCCTTTAATAAGATGGGGTTTTAAAAAGTTATTTTCCAATCTATGTTAACCCTTAAATCACTGACACTTTTCCATAGGGAGGATTTATTTATGCTACTCTGGGGAAGGATCCTGTTTTAATTCACCCAAACATAATGTGACTCAAGGGATTTGTTTAACCGTCCGCGTTTTTTATCCATACGCCTTCATTCTAATATGCTACCAAGCCAATGAAGACACATAATATGTTTTTAAAAACAAGAACAAATACACTGTGTCTCTATAAAAACAATTGTCAGTTGGAGAATTATAGATAATATGATGATTTACATAATATAGTTTTTTTTTCATGTTCTATGTGACTCAGTGAATACATATATATATGTGGAGAGGCTGTTTATATTCTCTCCAGTTTTTAAAGATATATATATATATATAATTTGCAATCTAGAAATTGTGTGGTGGATGTTTTCTTTAAAGTAAGTGTGTGTGTGTGTGTGTGTGTGTGTGTACAAGATGAAAGGAGTACTGACCTTAATCCTGCAACCCTCACAACTGATCTTTTCACCTAAGAAATTCCACTGACTTCAGTGGAAGCCACGTGAAGAAGGTGGAATAATCTCCCCTCCTGGAGGCCACATTTTGCCATTAGCTGTGCACATAGGGTTCCTATGGAAGGTGGGGTTATGGGAACAGAGGCTGGCCAGCATTGCACACACCTGAAATTCTCATTGAGATTCTTAAGAGGCACCCATGCAGGAGGAGATCTGGCTTTGCTTTTGCAATGCAGTCTCACATAAGCCTGCAAAAACCTGATCTCAGGAAGCATGTGGTCAGGCTTATTTTGCATGCGTATTTTATTTTTTCCAGAACATTCCTGCTGGGAAGCAATACAAATTTATTGTGTTTGATGAGTTTTCCCTAGGAACCAGACTCATTTCCAATGGAGTAAATGTCAGAAGGGTTTTAAGGGTTAGCATGATCATCAAAAAGCGCCATTTTTGTTTGTATTTTGAAGCTGTTGTGAACTTGCAGATGTTTGGAGCAGTAGCCTGGCATGGTGAACCAAATGCTGGGCATCACTTCTGTGCATCTGGTGGAGGGGCTGAACTTCCCCCAGTCCTTGTCCATTGCTGGCAGTGGACACCCCAGAGTTGGCACAATTACAGAGGGTTGATAACTTCCCACTCATGTTCAACACATTTTTAGCAGACTTAGCTCTTATCTAGGCATTGAAACATGGGTGTGGGCTATCAATCTGCTTCCACTTGACTGACTTTACATGTATGTTTGTAACTTATGCACAGCATTGTATGTTCAGCAACAAGAGCAAAAAAAAGGGGTGCATCAAATAAACTCCACTGTGCCAAATACTTGACAAATATTGTAACTGCAGATATTTGAGTCTTGGTTTTCAGCCGTGTTAAGAATCATTTGATTAATGAAGGAGTTTAAGTAAAGTTATTAAGCTATGCAGTGCCATTGTTATGTTGGGTGGTAAATGATGATTTTTAGACCATTAGATTAGTTTAGTATATCCTGTCTGCTAAAATAGAGATACTTCATCCATAAAACAATGAATTTACTAAAGGCACAGGGTGCATAACTGTCTCATAAAATATATATAATTGTCAAGTATAAGCCTTTGAAGTCGTTATGTACAGTTCTTTTTGTTCTAGAAATTTATTACTCAGACTGCTGTCTTTTCAAATGTTAGCTCTTAATTTTGTACTATACACACACATTCAGACTCAAACACAAGTGTCAGAGAACAGAGCCTTTCTAAAAGCCTGATTGCTTGAACTTCTATAACCACTTTTGCAGTTTCAGGGTTTTTTTCCCTCTGAAAGTCCAAGGTGAAGGAGAATAGCCTGCTGACATGATGCAAAACAAACTCCCAGTGCTCAAGAGCTGTGATTTGTCAGTACAGTCAAAAGACACCCTTGACTGGAGTTATAGAAATAGGATTCCAGGGCACATAATGTTTTCATTTTTATTTATGTTTATTTTTTTCATTTAATCTTTTAGCACATATGCAGTTGAATGGGGTTACTGTTACTATTTTTAAGCTGCAACTTAAAGTTCCTGCATGATTTTTGTTTTATTTCTTTTGATAATGCAACTCTTGAAGAGCTCTGTCCCCATCCCACTCTTTTTCTTTAAGGAAGGGCTTTACTGTCAGTGCTTTGGTACGGATTCAAGATCACAGCTTTAGTTTAAAGAAAACAGACAGACCAAAACCTTCGTCCATCCTTCCCAGCAGGCTGCTTGTTTTTTCCTGATGGCCCATTGTCTGCAACACAGTTTTTGTTATAGAATAACAAAAGTAGATCCTCAGACCCAATTTTGTTATAGAATGAGTCTCAGACATCCTCCAGCTTTCCAAATTGCAGAATGAGCCTTTGCCTGTCAGCACTTCGCTTCCATCCCGCAACTGCCTTAACATTAACTTAAGGTCAGGGATGGAGTTAGAAAAATGCCCATTCCTGGGAACAGAAACAGGGGCACGATGTGAGCTGTGCAGTCCACATCCAGTGTTGGGAATTTTTTCTTCTCTCTATTTAGGGGAATTGAAATTCAGAGTTTTGTTGAGAGCTCAGTCTGTGCTGAAATGTTATTTTGACATTTCCAAGCGCTGTGTTCCCTGCATGGCTGTCTGCTAAGGAATGGCATGGTTGAAAAAATAAACTACTTGACATTTAGCAGTCTCTATGGGATTGTCCAGTTGCCTTGCATGACTTCAGGTTGGGCCTTTCTTTGCCTTGCACAAATACCACCTTGGCGTAGCCCCAGTGGAATCAAAAGGGGACCCCGATCTAAAACTGGTGCAGATGACATTAGAATCAGTTTCTTTGCATCATTGTTAACAAAGAGATGCATTTTCAGGACCTTCTTTTTATGCACACTGAAATCAAACCTTTTTCTGACTTTGCCCAGAACATCTTGAATGTATAATGGAACAAAAAAGGCCATTGCTTGAATTATCCAGACAAAATTTCCATTCCTTCAGAATTCGTCTAATAGGGCCTCACACTGCCATACCCCTGCAAGAGGCACTGAACTACTCAGTGCTACTACTGTTAATCTCAGTTGGGCCTCAAGTTGCTAGGAAGGTGAAAAGGGAAAAACAGAGAGGGATTAGCTTCAATTAGCTGAGTTAGTTATGCTTCAGAATGCTTCAGAATTGAACTGATGGTCAGCAGACATCTGGAAAGTGGTTGGAGTATTTCCAAATGGCTGAAATATTTTTGTTTTTTTTTTTTTTTTTCTTGGAAATAAAAATTAAGGGAATTGACAGAATTTGGATTCCCTCCTATCTCCGTCAGAGTTTTATGTTCATCACATTGCTGTTGGAGGTGATGTACTTCAGGTTTACCTTTGTGTCTCAGTCAGGCACATATTTTTCCAGTAAATGAGGTCCTGAGAGACAGAAAAGTAACTCCATTTCATAACCAGCAGTTTCACTCCACAGCAAACCCAAGACAACCTGGAGGCTACCAGCACTATGAAGCTTTAGCCCCCAAGCCTGCCCTGGCTGTCGCTGCCACATGAGAGTTTCTCACAGCTGGATGTGTTGGGATCAGTATTTTCTTAGACATGGGCAGTGCTGCTGTGATGTTTATTTAACTCTTAGCAGGTGACATGAGGAACTGCCAGTACTGAAGACGTACACAAATGCTTCACTGGACTGATGAGGTAGCAGCTTTGTTCCTTCATTCACAAGGGTTTCCAGACTTATTCCCACTCTGCCGTGCTCATCTGTCTCCCTAATTTCACATGAGCTGTCTTTGCAGGCAGAAATAGGTTTGTTGATGTTCTCTCTGTAGATCTGATTAATGCCTGCAGAGGCTTTCTGTGCAGGGGAGAGCACCCTGGAATATAAGCAATAACACTGACCTGTTCCCATTTGCATTAGGAGTTTTTGCTTTTCTTGTCTACATCTGAGTTCACCTGCTCCCATGCTGCTGCTGTGACTCACCTTTTTTGTTGGCAGCAATACCAGGAGACAGGCAGCCAATATAGAACTGGTGTGAACACAGACAGCGGTTTACAATGGGCAATCGTGTGATGGAAGCCTCTGGTATGAGCCAGGCTCAGCTTCTGTTATCTGGCAGTTGAGGTTGATCCAAGGAGGAAAGGGAAAACCAGGACATTGTAGCTGAGACCCTGAAGGGATTAGCCACCCTTTCCATGCTCCTGAATAGACCTACCTGCACTACCTCCCTCAGACCCACGGTTTGTGGGCATTACTTCCACACTGACCATCAGCTTCCTTTCTCCAGATACAGTTCTTCCCCCCAGTGGCAAAGCACAGCTTGGCTCTACCAAGTCAACACAAGAGTTACTGAGTGGCATTTAAATTTGCTGCCTAAGGGATGCTAGCAGGTCTCCCTTAGCAATACATATGCTCAAAATATCATAGTTTGCTCTGCTTTTAGACACTGAGTCTATTACTTCTAGGCTGCAAATGATGCTTTCTATCATTCCATTGACATTTCTAGCCAATCTGAGTCTTAATACAATTGCTTCGCTGAAAAATGGCCTTTCAGCAGTTCTTAGACATTAGGTACTTCTTTATTAACTAGTGATGTCAAGTAAAATCTTTGGCCATCGTGAGTGCCCTGAATCCAGTGGAGCAGAAGGAGGCTCTGTCTACTCAGAAGCAATACTGGTGTTTTCTTTGACAGAATATGAACATGGACTGCTTTTCTGTCAGCTTCTGTCTTGCCACAGCTGCTTGGCTATGAGCATCCCTCAGTCCCAGAAGGACACGGTGAATTCAGAAGAAGCCACATGGACAGTTGAATCCATTTAGATGGCTGCAAGAATGGGACTGTAGGATGCGTGTCGCGTATGTACCGTTTCACTTGTCAGAACCTTGCTTCAGTCTCTATTTGTTTGATGAATGGCATGACTCCAGGGATGGGGTCTTCAGGATACTAGGAATCTGTGAAATATCCCCCACTTTATTCAGATTAAGTGCAGCAGAGCCAACTGTTGCACCCTGGGAAGGAAATGATTAGCCATACCCTGAGACTTCATAGTGCTGGGCTTCTTCTGCATGAAGTTGGTGTCTGCAGATGGCAGAAAGCAATAAGAAACTTGTCAAGTCCAACTCAGCAAATAAGTTACAGCAACTTCATAAGACAATTTTCCTTCTTATTTCTTCCTTGTGAATGGCTGAGAAAACCAAGGAAATGCCTCCAGTGGATTTGCAAGGTCATTTTTGCACATCGTCTGTGGTCTGGAGGAGTTTGGAAAAGCTTCCTTATAATTCACACACCTTGGTTGTTCTGGCTGGACACTGATATCATGGGTGATATATCTGCTCCCCAAATTCCTTAGGCTGGAATTTTCTCATCTGTGTAAAAATTTAGTTCAAAACTGTGATTAGGAAATGAATAAGAGGATCCTTGCTCAACGCCAGTGGGCAGAGCACCACTGGTCATGCAGTGCTCCAGAGCAGCCAAAGTGCTGGCTTCCAATGCACAATCGTCTTTCCACAAATAGCCTCTCGTAGATGCTTGAAATTCTCTGCTTCTCCCAATGTTCACACCAGTTAATGCATTCATTTGAGTAATTACTGAGAGCAAACACGAGAAGGGGAACCCAGACAAAACCAAATTGGTACTAAGGTGAAGCAGGTGGTGTGAACTTTATTTGCAGTGTTTGCACAGCTCTTAGATTGGAAGCAAAAACCTCTCGGGAATTAGAGTTGCATATGGCCTAACAGATCTTAGTTCTTCCCATTGAATTACCAGTTGATAGGACAGCAGAGGGCATCTTCCCTGCCACGTATCTTAGCCCTTCAAAGCCCTCTCCTTTTGCAGTCTGGCATTGCACAGATGTGGATTTGCCCCTTGGTGTAAACTGCATCTCAGTGTGGTGTTTTTGGTGCCTCACAACTCTTAACTGTGTGAACTTGAAAAGAAGAAGTGACCCCAGTTCTTCACCTGTGATGCTTTCTGCCTGATGGGAGGATGAAGATCTCTCTTGAAGACTCACAGCTATTTTCCTAAGGTCTTACATGCAGTGGGACCAAACTTATGCTCTGTTGATTGTAGGTGGCCTATAAGCTGTGCTCAGAGGTCTGTAGCTTCTCTACAGCCCCACGTTGCCTTCAACGTGTTTTCAGTGCAAAGCATGGTAATGAGGCTACACATATCTGTCCCTGACAAATGCAAAGGGTTGCCAGTGGTCTGTGACCACCAAAGTTCATGAGTCCCTATGCTAGCACCTGAAAGCAGCTCCTAATATCTGGTTTTGGGAAGGAGCCATCTCAGAGCAGGGTTCAGTAGCAAACAGCAGTGCTGGGAGCTCTTGGTTCGCATTGGTACCATGTCAATAGGGAGAAGGGGTGAAAAGCTGGGGAAGAGCTGTGACCTTTTAAAACCCATAGTGCCTACCACTGCAATGGAACGCTGTATTGTATTATATTATATGTGACTACCATGTAAATAAACTACAATAAACATGTTCATTAGGATTTTGATACAAGTCAAATGCAGTCTGCAGAAACTGTCTTTCCCTGATGTATGTACTTATATCACATTCCAGGCATGGGGACATTTGGGGTCATGTGAACTAGAAATGCATAAATGGCATTAGAAGGGAAATGTTTGCAGTAAGACTATTGTGAAATTCCTTTTGCCCTGTGTACATGAGACACAAGCAATATATGAAAACCAGCCAGAGTGGAGGGAGTGGGGGCAGCTCTTGGCTTGAAGTGGTTTGTGAGCAAAAGTGACAGTGCTGCCCAGCCAGTCCTTGGCCTTGCTTCCTTCATGGTGGAGGGAAAGCAAAGTTCTAGTTTGGTTGATTCTTCTTTGCTTGTTTTTATGGTGCAGAGGCTGATCAGCAGTATATGCCTTGCCTGTGTAACCTGGTTGTTCTCACCCTTGAAATCCCTTAGCAGCAGCTACAGCTGAGCAAGCTTGAGAGCTCAGAATTCAAAGCAGATTGCAAAAGAGGTTCTGTTCTTAACTCAATCAGCTGCCCCCTCTGTGGCTTTGGCAGACTTTGAGGGGCTGGGGTTTTTTTGGCTAATAAGAGTATTAGGAACATACTTTGTTCCTAAAGCCATTCCCTCCTCCATGCTAATAATCTATAAAATCAGAACTAACACATTTCAGAGAGGCCACGTGCCCTCCAAATCCTGATGCAACTCTTTAACTGGGTTGTTATAAGAGTTTATCCAGGCTTCAGCAGCTCAGGACTGCTCTGGCCAGTGTTTGAAGCAGGTTTGTGGTTGTAATCTTCCATCAGTGTGTAGAGGGTGCTTCCGTACTGATTGTCTTGTTGGAGGAAGAAGACCACCCCATGCAGTTTGTCACTCCTATGTCTCAAAACTCCCCCACAGAACTCTGTGTAGGGCCCACAATATTGGGAGAGTATCTACCTGCCTCTGTACCAGAGCAGTCAGTGATATTTATTCCCTATACCATTGCTGTTCTTTGTAGCTGCCTGAGCAGGGCAGCATTTGTGGGTGGTTGTATGTGAAGAAGGTTCTTCTTGCATAGAACATCCCCATGGATGGTCTGTGGCAGTGTGTATGGGACCTGGATGAGCCCACATGCTTCTGCCTCTGCCTTGGGATGTGGGTTCATCTTTTTCTACAGTGCCCAAGGGAAAGTGGTCCTACGAAAAGTGTTTGAAGTGTGCTGGTTTGTCTGATGGTCATTTTACAGATGTTTGGCAGCACTTCCAAAATAAACCAAAACCTGGTTTTGAAAAGGAAAAGTTTCACTGTACAATTGATTAAAAAAAAAAAGAAAAAAAAAAAAAAAAAAAAACCTGGTTTTGAAAAGGAAAAGTTTCACTGTACAATTGATTAAAAAAAAAAGGAAAAAAAAAAAAAAAAGGAAAGAAAGAGAAGCCACATGCTCGATATATTTTGAGTACTGTGTTCTGTATTTTTGCAGCTTATATTTTCCAGATGAGCAGTTTAGAAATATGTGATGTGAAATACATACTGTAAGTTTGACTGTAAATGATATTAAAAGCACTATTTTCATTCTTCTCCTGTCTCACTGGATGATCTCTTTGGTTCTCCCAGCTTGGCTTGCATTCTGTCTTCCCAGAATTTCTTCAATTCCAGTAAAAGCAGAGTTAGGAGTTTGGGTTGGAATTTCAACGCTTGGAGCAACCTGATCTAGTTGAAGATTTCCTTGCTCATTGCAGGGGATTGGACTAGATAAGCTTTGAAGGTCCCTTCCAACCCAAACCATCTATGATTCTGTGTTGAGGTTGGAAGCTTGCTGGAAATGACATGGGGCTGAAAGTGTTCCTGTGCATATGTAGTGCCTTCAGAAGAGACATCCCGGTGAAGAAGAGACAGAGATGGTAAGGCAGATTTTTGCTAAGTGCAAGAAGAGGTTTAATTAATGGTTGTAGAAAAGGAGAGGGGGAATGAGGACATCCTGATGGATGGATGGTTGCAGAATGGGGTAACTTGAACACTGAGAAGAGACTAAAATGAGGATCTGCTCAGAGGGAGCATGAGTTGAGCAGTTAGGAAAAATGCTGGCTGTCTCGTTGATGCCGAATGTGTCTGATGCTCTTTGTGTCGGTTCAGCTGTGGAGGGGGAAAATGAAAGAGCTTTTAGCTAAAATAGCAGCAGCTCGGTGAAGTGGCTGAGCCCTGCAAAGCACCCTGAGCCCCTGCAGCTGCTTCTGCTCTGAGCAGCAGAGGCTTCTCCCTTCATCTCCATCAAAGTATCCAGTGCTATGGGGTCAGGGCAGCAGAACAGCACATCCGTGAGCATGTTGTGATGCCCATCTCCACTTGTACTAGCTGCTGCGTTGGTCAGAATAGAAGTAACCATTTATGTGACCAATTATTTTTTAAATGTTTCAGATCTGTTGTATGAAAAGAATAATTTTCTCCCGAACCTCTACAAAATTATGCTAAATGAGGCAATTACGTTCAAACTGAGTTGAATATTCAGTTATTCCATATTTGCTCCATTTTTTTTTTTATGCTTCACTGTTCCACTTCCTCCTTCTGGAAGGCAGAGGGCAAAACAAAGATTAAAAGTTAGAAAAAACCCTTCCATTTTACTGCATACAGCTTGAATTCAGCCACTGTTGCTTTGAATTCACTTTCAAACAACAGAAGCTTTGAAAAATGGTTCAGAAGGAAGGAGTGAGGAAGGCTGGAAAAAAAAATGTTTTACTAAATGTCAACAGTGAAGAATCTTCTATTTGTTTCATTTTATTACCTTCCCTTGGCCAAGCTACTGCTGGTGCTGGAGCTTGTGCAGAGTCACTATGAAGGCATCATTCCTCCATGCTCTGCTGGCCATTCCTTGCAAGTCCCCCTCCATGTGTGTGCACACCACCGCACACCACCGCACACCACACTCAACCCTTCCGACCTTCCCTTCAGCCCTCCTAGACCTTGCATTTTGCTGCTGCTTCCTCTGACAGAAGCCAGTTAATTGGGTATTTATAGAGCTGGACTCTGTTGTGGATGCAGATTATTAACCTGGAAGATATTACACCCAGTAAAGTTAATGTTTCAAGACTGGGAGGTTAATGTGTCAGTGCTCAGCCCTCTGTAATTAGCATCAGGTCCATGTGTGTGGCTGTGCCATGAGCCCTACTCTAATTAGAAAGGACTCACAGGTTGGTCACATCAACAGTATAAGTTTATCTGCCTCGTTTAGCCATCTCTCACTCACTTTCTCCTTGATGGCTCTGGATTTTGGGTAAGTTGTGCTATTCCCAGGGAAGGTGTGATCCTACCAGTTTGCTTGTGGTATTCTGAGCCTGGCCTTAGTCTAAAGCAGTAATTGGTGGTGATGCCTGAGGAGCTTCAAACTGATAATGTTGTGTGTCCAGGAATGTGCTTAGCAAAAGGTCCTAGCTCTGCAGTAAGTTTGCTCAGCTCTTGAAGCCTTAGGTGATCTTTATGGTGTCTCTGAACTGGCATGAAGTAGTTGTTAGGGATTGGAATGATTCATTTTATTGTTATGTTCTGGTGTTCTTGTGCTTGCAACCAGAGCACGCTCTAGATGTGTGCTTGCTGGAGTAAGGGTCATGCAAAGAGCAACCTGGTGGTCAAAAGTAGAGAATATTAGAAAAGAAAATGCATTGTTACAATTGTGAACTTTTGTACCACAAACCTTGTTTGAAGAGCCCTGCTCAGCCAGTTAGGGAAGATAGGTCTCATGTTGTTCCTGGCAGGGTAACATTAAGTATTTATCTCTTGTCTCCTGTTCTCCATCACTCCTGTGACAAATAATGGGCCAGGCAAAAGCGTGGGTTTGTGCCTTGATCAGGAACTGACTGTCTTTAGAAAGCTGATTTCAGCTTATGTCCTGATTGACCCTAGCAGCCTTGGGTCATGCCATATCCTCACTGCAAATCCATAGAGGTCTCATTACCACAAGAAAGGGGTTGTTCTTCAAGAAGCAGTTGCAAGCTTACAAACAATACCTTCTGCTGTTGATCCCTCAGCTCGAGAGGGATGGATCCTGGCTCACGTGGCTTGTGCACAGTAATGGGATCAGGCAGGTACTTTCAGCAAGCCAGAAGCCTGAAGGCTTCCTTTAAAATCTAGCTTTAAAACATCAGGTATGTTTCTGCATCATGTTCCTGTGCCTCGAATGTGAAGACATGTGTGCAATTTGCAGATACTTTGAGGCCTTCAAAATGCTACCTAACGTTTTTGTTACCATTGCACTGTTGGCTATCATGGCTTCCATAAGTGAGCTGAATTCCTCCCTGTCCACAGCTCAAAAACAGCCTCATTGCTTTCTGTATGGCAAAGAACATTTTATGGCATGCAAGTATTAGGGAGATGTGCACATGGAGCTCAAGGTGTACAGGTATCTGATGTGGGGCTGCTTTTGTCCAGGACAGGAGGAAAGTGCTCAACACATTCACAGGTGATGCTGTTCTCTGTGAGCAATGCTGCAATAGCACCTCTGTCCTTGATCCGAATGAGCCACAACTGAGACAAAAGCTCTGCAGATTTTGATAGGAGAAGTGCATGGGATCTGCACAAAAGATAACCAGATGGAGGCTGATAAAAGAGGGATAGAGGGGTAAAGTGTCTCATCTTTTCAGCCTGCTTGGAAGAAGTGTTGCATGTTGGTTTTACAAGTCAACTTTTAGCAGCACAAGGTGGAATCTCTGTCCCCAGCAGGTATCTCCCTTATAATGTGGCAGTTTTCAGCTCCTTCATAATATGGCAATGTCCTTCCACATGAGCAGCTTTGAGTTGTGCTGGCAAAGTGCAAAACCAAACTGCTAAATACATCCAGTCAGAATATTCCCCATGAGGAAAACTGTTATTTCCTCAAAACTACGACTTTTTGTGGGAATATCTTAATTTCACCAGCATTTCATTCTAATGGAATCTTATTAGAAATCATTTCATGATTTCTAATAAGTCACTGAGCTCACAGCTTCTTATTAGAATTGGATCATTTCGAGTATTCTTTGGGAAACTGTAGCTTGAATTATATCAGCATATAAAATTTAATTAGAGTGTTTGGACTTTTATAAAAATGAAATGTTTTGATTGCCTTCAAGCAATCTTTTCTGCTCAGCATTACACTTCTGTAATGTTCCCACAACTGTGGAATCCTCAGATTCAGTATTTTGTTCTATTTTGAAATATGAGTTCATAGAAACACTGGAATTTCTCACAGATGCTTCTTGCCACTCCAGACCCCCTGGTAAATGCTTCTAGTATGTGACCAGCCTGGTGGTTACTGGGACTTAGGGGCAGACACTGCTGCTGTGAGGGCAACACAAGAGCACACAGCTCCCCAAGAGCAGGTGATGCTTTTGCCAGACAGCGTGAGGATAGGCCCTACTCCTAAGCAAGTAAAGCATTATCCATCACTCAGTTTCCTTTTTCCATTGATCCTTTCTTTGAGAGAATAACTAATGTATTTAAAAATCAAAGCCAATGGTGCATTTTCCCTGTTAGCATGAGACCAACATTCATTTTAAAATTGGCTTTGTGTCTGCTCTCTTGCAAATTTGAATCTTCCCCCTGGTGCTCTCGGCAGGGAATGGGAGGATGCTGCCAACAACACAATGCTTGAGTTGGGCTCACCCTCACACTGGGAGTTCAGTGTTCAGGGGTAGCGCTTGCTCATGTCTCGCTGCCTTTGTGCACAGGCTGCAAAACACTACATAGCTGCGGCCTATATCTTTCAGAATACAGATATCTCAGTCAGAGGATCCTTATTTTAGAGGGGAAATTCCATTAAGGTGAAGGGCAGCTGTAGAAATCCGGTGGTTTCACTGGCTTTGTTGGTAGGGAAAAGCTGCTTGACTAGGACCAAGTGCAGATAAAGGCAGTTTGTTCCCCCCCTGAGCTCCATGGGGCTCACTGACTGTCATTAATATTAGTTCAGCACATGGGCTCTGCTGACTGCCACATGGCTTTTCAGCAGAGCTGTTCTTCCACCTTTCAGGCTCTTTAGTCCATTAGTCACCTCCCTGGCCCTAACTAAAAGGAGTCTCAGCTTTTCATTAAAAGCCTTGAGCCTGGGATGATGATGCTGAGCAGAGGTCCCATTTTTGCCTTCAGAAGATGGCCAAAAAGAATAAAACCAGTCTTATCAGAAAGTTAGGAAAATTTCTACTGAGAGGTGGGAGAGAAAATGGAATAGAGATTTTTGTCTTATTCACGGATGGACTCAAGATGGCAGCGAGGAATGAATGTGCCCCAAATGGCTGCAGGGTGGCCTGTGCAAAGTAAATAGAGGTCCTCAGGCTGCTTCCAACAGGCAGGTGTAAAGATCTGCCAAATTCAGCAACCAGACATTCAGAAGGCTGGGAAATGCTCAGGCTGGAGTCAAGCTTTTCACTTTTGAAGGTAGTTTTGGGGATTAAACTTGTTAACTTTTCAACCCTCACTTCACATGCAAGAAGAAAGGGAGTATTCAATCTATGATATGATGCGATGATATTGTGGCAGCCCTTGGAGGACACTGAAAGCTACCTTTCCCCTAGATAAATTAGGGATGCATTTACCTGAAATTCTGGAGCTCTCTTTCCTGCAAGCCTTGGGTATATACAGAGCGTATCTTCTCCATTCAGAACATGTACTAATTCCTTGCTGAAATCAGTGCTAATCCAGCACTAACACCCACACAACTTTAAAATGCCTCTGGAAAGGAGCAGAGCAACTTGAAAGACGCGGTTTTCTGGGTGAAGCCAGAAGTCAGAACGCAGCCCAGCCTTTGTTGGAATCACATTTGAACAAAACGGTGTTTGATTTTTATGGGCTTGTCTGATTTATTCTCCCTCCCACCACTATTGTGGAAACGTGCTGCTGAACCACAAATACTCATGGTGATGCAGAAGAGGGTACTGAGCTGTAAACCGAAGCCTGCTTATCACAGGAATACTTTGTACAGCTGAAGATGAGGTTTGAGTGGACTCTCTTTGCCCTTGCAGCACATCTGATCTGTTTTCGCTGCGGGTCATAAAGCATGGTGTGCCGAGGTTTCCAAGTGCCATTAGTTTATGGGCTTGTTAACAAAAAGGATTTTCTTTTATCTTTAAGGGTCTGATACTCATTGAACCAGAGATCCCTTGGTGTGGTTGTGATGGCAGCGGAGAAGCAGGTTAATAACATTTAGGATCTTTTCAGTAAATATTATTTGAACTGGTTGCTTTTTACCAGCTTTTCCCTGCTCTGCTGTTGTCATCATTGGAATTAGCCACCTGATTTTATTCTAGCTGTATTTAAATGTTGTCGTCACTTGAGTTAAGGCTTTCGAAACAAGTAGAGCAGCAGCTGCCTTTTGGAGGCTTCACTCAGAAGAAGGTGATGGTGTCTGTATAATACATGTTTGTTTGGGTTTGCATCTGTAGCTCTATATAAAGCTGCAAATGGGAATGCAAGGGTATATACAAAAGCCAGGAGAAATGAAACAAGTTAGGTATTAACTTTAGGTATTGTTAGAGCACAGCAGAGCATCTGATAGTGGAAATAGAACAATAGAACAATAGACAATAAAAGGGTGCATCAGTTCATTAGTACATTTAGTTATTAAACTGCTACAATCAAAACTACTCTGCTGGCAGTGCTGCCTTCCACTGTGAATGGAGCAATTGCTAGAGTTACCTGAGAAGGAGAGATGTGTTGTGTGAGGCAGGAAAAAGCTGCATGTTTCAGCAAAGGCAGGGGAAAAAATGTCCAGAGGGAAGTCTTCAGCAGTGTTTGTACCTTCTGGAAGCACTGGAGTTGATAGGCAGCTCTCAATCCACCTTTTGTGTGCTCACTTGGACTTTTCACAACACTACTTCTGCTGAAGAAGCCTTTTGATGGTTAAAACTCAGCCTGACCTGGCATTATTCACCTTTCATCTCTTCAGTTTTCTAGTTAAGTGCAACCAAAGATGGAATGCACTGGGAAGAAAAGTTTGGGGTTATTTTGGGGGAAAACAGTCTAAAAACCTACTGCCTGCTTTCATTCATCACCTTTCTCATATGAAGGAGAGAGCAAAGACCTTGCTGATTTCAGTAAGACATTTCTCTTAAAAGGTAACGACAACCTTTACAGCAGTCTGGGTTTTGATGGGACATCCTTTAGATCTAATGCACCAATATCTAACACCTTCCTTTCTTTAGGGAGGTGAAAATGAGGTTTTTGCCTTCTAGAAGCTCAGTATAACTAAACCTATTGACTTCTCTGCTACAAGGTGTCTGATTTCTCAAGATGAGCTAAACGGGACAGATACTCCTCTAGTCCCAGGCAGTGCATCATTAACCATGTCTGTGCATTGCCTCTACGGCAGGATGCTCTTCCCAATGTCCAAATTGATGTGAAGGAACAGAGAGAGATGCTGTAGTTACACACACCAGAGAAATAGGTCAAAAAATAAAGGCTTTCAAGAGCAAGGTGAATTACTTCACTCTCCCTGACACACTACTAACTCATCAATATTTTCCTCTCTATGACAACCCTGAGAGAAACAAGACAATTGTAGAGTAAGAGAGGTTATTTAAATAGGTATATTGAATGACTTTTGAATGTAACTCTTGGTTATTGTAGATCTGCTGGGATTCTTTGGTAGCATTCTGTAGAGCAACAGCTTTAAAAAAGCAACAAAACAAATAACAGCAACAAAAACAAAAGCCTCACCATAAACAAACAAAATCCTCACACCACCACACTGAAATGCTGACCAGCTCCTCTCCCTTCCAGCCCAGTCTGAACAGAGCTGCACATCACCATGGAGAAGCTGACAGAAGTGAGGTGGTGGGAACAGTCTGGGGTAGCCCTGTAAAAGTGTATCTGAAATCCTTGGAAATGTCTTTAAGGCTTCTTCCAGTGCAGATTTAATTCCACCTTTAACAATTGCTATTGGCTGGGCACAAAGGTGTTGTGTTTCTAAGAGCTGTTTTCTCATTGGTGTTAGCTCAAACTGGCTTTGGCAAGTGGGTCCCATGGAGCTGCCATATATGCCATATGGGAAGTGCCAATGCAGACATCTCTGCCTGAGCTCTTAACAGTTCTATATTAAGTGTTAAAATCCCACTAAGACTAAGCCAAACCTCCACTTCTGGAGAAGGCCATCCTCTCTGAAGGCCGGCTCTGCTGCTGCCTTCTGGCAGTTTGACCATCTTGCTTGTACATTCAGCAGGCTGAGATGCTTTGCAGTCTCTTTGGTGACCTGGTTCCAGGCTTGAGCACCATGGACAAAATCATCACTAAGCTCACCAGCAAAACAAGGTGAAAAGCTCCTCATGAAGATGCTCCTCAGCTTAATAATGTGGAGAGCTCAGCCCAATGAGGGTCACATCCCTGAGTCACCTCTGTGCATGAGGGCAGGAATACACTATTCCACAGTGGCAGGTAAGTTCCTCTTTAGCTTAAGCAACTCTGTTTTCCTTTTTTATTGAAAGGGCCTCGGTTCAAACACTGCCTCAAGGGTAGGCAGGTGGCCATTTCACAGTTAGAGTAAATAATTTACATGACAAATTCAGACCTGTCTCTTAGTCCTGTATTATTCATGAAGGATCGGGCTTGGTTTTTATGACAGTGTCCTTATTCAAACACGATCTGTGATGCATCTCCATCCTCGAGTTCATTTCAGTTGCATCTGGCTGTTTGCCAGCCTTTTTGTGGCTGTTTTCTGTTTTGTAAAATGCATTACCTGGGTCGTATTACTTCCATTCACTTCCTGAGGGAGCTGAAACTTTTATATACAGCAAAGAGCTTTCTGCATGCTGTATAAGCCCCTTTGTAGTGGAGCTTCAGTCAAATGCAGATTTCCCAGCATTTCCCTTCTCACAATTGTTCTTGCAAACAAAAATATCACTTGTATGAACATTTGTGGCAAAGGTCAGAAATATCTCCAAGGGAAACAATCAGTATTATATAAATCTCACAAACAGTTCACTGTTGTTTGCTCATTTTGGCTTGCATGGGTCTTGCCCATGGGATTTATGAATGTGAGGGTTTGGCTCCCTGGTGACCTCTGGACCACATGCTGTCTCTGAGCATCTCTAAATCCTATTCATTTTCTTGGAGGTGGTGGGGGCAAAGCTGCAGTTTCCAAGCTGCTTGCTGAGTTTCTGAGGTGTGGAGCTTCTTGAGAAGATGTACATCTTGTGACTCAAGCACCATGTGCTGAAAAGAAACTCAGAGTTCGTGTTTCAGACCTTTATACACTTCCACTTGCTCTTGTTTCCTTAGGGGAAACGATTCATCTGTAAAATGGGAAGAAGAAAAATAATGCCTTAATGCCACCTTTCCCTTGTCCTATCAGCTCACTTTGTAAAGGCTACAAGCCACAGATTCAGCATCATCTTTATGCCCACTCATACAAATGAACTTCATCCCAACAATGACAAATAAATGTGCGCTGTCTATGCGATACCAGGCAATTGCACGAACATTGAAACGTGAACCCATCCTTTTGTATTAGTTTATATACTGTTGAAGTATCTTATATAGGGGAATGACCCTGGTGCTCATGTGAATGATTAGCTCAAGCACAGCTGATTTTCTGCCTCTGTGCTTGAATGAATAATTGATGGTGCTTACTGTTTTCATTCATCTCTTGAAACAGAAATGTGTACAAAAATAATTTATATCTGTTTCATCTCCTGAAAATAAGCCCGTATGAATTAGTGAGAAGCTAAAGATCACTGAATCATAGAATAGTTTGGGTTGGAAGATGGTGCTATCTAATTCTCTTTCTGTAAATATGTGCTCACAGCCTTGAAGAAGTTAAAATCAAAGTGAGACGTCTGACTGAGCATGTTGTTGATGCCCTCAATGTCTTAAAAAACCCCATATGGATTGATCTACTGCTAAGACCCCTTTGGATGAAAAGGGTCATGTGTTATTTACAAACAAGTGTTATTTCTCTAGCTGTCATTATGCAAAACTATGAGGAGGGGGAAGAAAACCAAAAAAGAACAAAAAGGCCTTTGGTGTCTTTCAGTTTGTTTCTGTATTTGAGGAGGCTCCTGTTTGTCAGATCTCTGCTTTTAATACAGACTTCCTTCAAAAGCCAGAGGATATACCAAGCCCTCTCAGGAGGTGACAAGACTGCTGATCTAATTAGGAAAGGATTTGGAGCATCGCAGCCAACCCAGATGACTTCACTAGAAGTTGTGGGTACAGAGATGCTTTTGAAATTCAATGTGCACATCCTTTGCATGTGTCTGGTCCACAGACCTCCAAGGAAGCCCCAGGACTCTGCTAAAGTGGTGGCATCAGCACAGGATGAATGGAATTTGATGTTTCTGAAGGGAGTTTTGGCTTTCATATGAGACCAAAGGAAATGCCTTGATCATTTGCAATCAAGAGCCATCTTCTGCCATTTCTGACAAGTGCCAGGTGCTAATTCTGGAGTCCTGGCTTAAAACGCCCTAGAGTGGCATCTGAATAATTTAGCGCTCTGTACATGTTCTTCTTTGTGCTTTTGGACAATGGAGCTACTTTGGTTGCGATGATGCCAATATTTTTTTGGGCCTGTGGAGCAACGCATCCAGGAATTTGGGTGTGTGAGGTTTGTTGAGTAGTTTGGGCAGTTAGACAAAACATCCTGTTCAAATCCCAAATCCTAGCTGCAAAAGTCAGATAGGGAATCCTATCTATTTAGGTATTTTGCAGATCTATACTGTCATGCAGCTTATCTGAGTTCAGTAACACTCTTCTTTTGGGCTGTGAATGGTAGAAAGGGTAATGCAATCAGAATCAAAGGGCATCAGTGGAGCATCAGGTCTGGAGCAAAGCTGAGGTGCACTGATAGTATTGGTTTGGAATCTTGGAGTTGAATAAATGTAGCAATTAATTTTACCTCAAACTTAGATGAATGAACAGAGCTGAAGTGCTCCAGGGCTGGAGGAGAAAGGCAACCCAGGCACCCTCAGACTGGAGAGCAGAGATGATAGCAGGAACAGCCAGAGGGTACATGTTAGGGGTGAAGTATATCTGCAAGCTGTGGCAAATGGATGATTTTGCACAGAACTTCATATATTCCAGCCTGTGCTATTTCCATTTCTATGTGCTAGTTCTATTTCTTCCTTCATAAACATCATCCAAGCAGCAAAGTCAGCAGGTGTGTGTGTTCACCCAAGGCCAAATACAGCTCTACTGTAATTACTAGTAGTAAGGACTACCAAACTGTGCATCCACAAAGCCAATGAAGTTTCAGGAGCCTTGAGTCCTTTCATCGCTCCTGTGGATTCAACACAGGAAATCAAAATCCATCACTGTACACAAACATCTTGTACTTTCTGCTCATGCTCTGCTAACCAGATTAGGCTCCTCTGCTACCTTGTTCATTTTACACTCATTAAAGCTAAATTTAGAAATGAAGGCAACTCTTTTCCCCTCTGGGGAAAATAGGGAGACTCCTCATTGCAACAAGCCATGAGGAGGTATAAACAGCATCTAGATTTTTCTCTACTTTGAGTTGGAAATGTGTATAGCTCTGCTGAGACGGAGAAACAAACTTGAGACCACTTTCCTTCTACATAGGGCACTAAATCTGTGTAAATCACTGCTGAAAGCATGCAGAAGGTTTTACTTGACCCAAATCATAGGCACAAAGTGATGACAAGAGATGTTTGCACTGGCCAGGTCTAGTGGAACTCTAGCTTGTTGCTGAGGTCAGACCTTGGGCTTATCTCCAGCACTACCCTGACAGGCAGTAGCTCTCAGATGTCAACTGCAAAGAGTAATTCAAAGAGGTTTTTTCCTCTCATTGACCTTTATAGTCAATTATCTCAGCTTTTTATGAGAAAATAATAGTGGTGTGAAGTCTGCCTTCTGATTCGTATGAGCAGGAATTGGTGGGCAAGATGCCCAAAGAGCTGGGCTCTACATCTGCCTCTCTTATACCAAATGAAGCTGGGCATTCCATCAGCTGTGTCTTTGATAGCAGTAGAGTTGGAGTTAGGAGGAAGAGCTGAGGTATTCTGGGCAGTCAAATGCCATCATGATGGTGGGGAAGGATCTCAGAAATCTGCATGAATAGGTAAACCTGAGTGTTGGTGTAACTGATCATAACAGATCTAGGGGGAAATAATCTGAGCCACCTCCATACATGCTGAGCTTGGACTAGGCACAGTTGGATTTGCTCTTGACAGTTCTCCAATATCATTAGTTCTATGTGCAGTGGCAGCCAAAAAAAAGCTTACACAAGATTGAACCTCATCAGGAAGACCATTGAGAACCAGAGAGAAACATTTTGCCTCCATATGAGACCTTGGAATACCTCCGAGTTGGGGCAGGATACCCCTGGTTAAGGGTATGGACTCCAGGTGTTTAGCTTTGCCTTGCAGCCATAGACACCTGGGTGCTGCCTTTACACAGCAAATCAAGGAAAGGAAAGTTTAATCTTGGCTTTGAGAGAGAGGGCAGCCAAGCCTGGAGGCAATACCATAGCTTACAGCACTGACAGAAGCTCTGACCAGGAGAAACAGGCTGTCATTAGCTGTTAAACCCCAGAAGGTATAAGAAGCTTGTCAAAAAAACAAGCTCTATGTCTGCATCTCTAGGAGATCCCGGAGGCCTGGTGGGAACTGCTGCATCTTTCCCAAAAGATTCAGGTTGAGCACCAGCTGCTCCACCACAGCTGAGGCTTGTGTTGTGTGGCTGAACCATGCAGAATTGCAAGCAACATCTCTTAGGAGCAAAAATGTCATGTTTGACCATCATGGGGTGTGGGAAAAGCATAGGGAGGAGCTCTGTCAACATTCACTTAATGAAGTATTCCCTGTGGAGAGATCTGCATACAGCTTTCTGCCAAGGGCCCTGGCAATGCCAAGAATGAGGTGTGGGATCAGCACCTCTTCCAGAGCTGAGGAATACAAATCTGGCAAACAAACACAGCCAACTTCACTGATAACTTCCAAGGGAAATTACACTTACCAGCACAACATGTTAGGCAGCAAAAGTTAGAGCAAAGAATGGTGTTGGGTGAGTAGCGTCTCAAACACAGGTTTTAATGATGAATTCCAGTTTGTTTCATGACTGGTGTGAGGAGGCCAGTGCAGACCCTATCCTTCAGCTTGTTGCCTGTTAGGCTGAAGGTATATGTTCCAACTGATGTGTAGCAGATCTAAGTCGAAGGCACCATCTGGGACCACCTGAACCTGTTGCATACCCTCCATGGGATGCTGTGTCCCTCCAGGCAGGTACAGCAGATCCGTGTGTGACTCCTTTCCCAGCACATCACGTTTTTCACCATGTACTCTCAATTCATGTTCAGGTCACCTTCAGCAAAGGGCTGAAAATGTCAGCTTAGGAGCTGGGTCACAACAGGATGGGCATCCCTGATTTTAGTGCTTGATGACTGGAGAAATAGCAACTTCCAACCATCTGGTGTTGATCTGCTGCTATAAGTTGCCTGGAGCCTTTCAACAGCCTGAAGTTTACTCTTTGTGTGATGAACTTGTCCTGGTTCATTTACACTTGGTTGGCACTGGCCTCCAAGATGGGCTGTGAGCACCAATGCAATTCCTTTGGGGGGGAAAGAAAATCTGCTTTGACTTACAGGCAGAGATAGTGATTTTATTTCTAGAAAATAGAGCTATAAACTCAGCTTATGCCAAACAAACACTATGCAATGTCTGTATTAAGCTGGGGTCAGGGGAGTTATGTCAAAAGGGGATGATATTTGTCACTCACCTGTCTGAGTGCTGGGAAATGCTCTTTTCTTCACATATTGAGTACTTGATTTTTCACTCTGCCTGCATCCTTGCCTGACTTCTTGCTCAGGTGCATTCTGATCTCAAGCCTAGAGATCTCAATAGAAAAACACTTCCTTTTCAGCTCAACACATAGATCTGTAGCAAGAAAGAACTATGAGTAAAGTTCCTTAATGGGCAAATATAGGAAGGTACTTGGGGTAGTTTGTGCCCTCAATAGAGCACATACAGCAGGAAAGAATAGGCAAAAAATCATGTCTTTAACTGTTCCTGTACCTAACAGGTGCCTTGATGGGCACATTAGAAACCTGATGTATAAAACAGATGAGCAGAAGTAGCAGACTTCTACATTACATAAAGAGCAGACACAAATTGTAGGCACAGAAAAAGGAAAGACAGCTTAAAAAAAAATTGTAGCTTAAGTATCCATTTGTTGACTGGTTCTTGTGATGCTTTCAAGTGGATACATCATTTGAGTCCAAAAGAGATGAACTATTTATTTAGCTTGAAGATTGCCCCCAGTAACTGTGAATCGAAGGTTATCTAATATCTTTGCTATGGGCTCTAAGTGTCTGGACAGTTAGCATATGCAAGGAAATTACTCACAGATAAGCATCCAGTAATTTATACAGAGCATTCCAGATAGAAACCTCTTCTGTATCAATTTCTGCCTGCTCTATAAACTGCTGCCATTTATCAAGCCAGATGAATTCACAGGCAGGCAATGAGGGTGTACTGAGATCTGTGTGTACTTTGTCAGTTAAAATTCAGAGATCCCTTTGACATGATTGGAGTAAATCTTGCTCTCCTTTTCTTTGGTTATGACCAGTCTATAATCTCCCAGGCTAAACACCATTCCCATGAATGAAGAGTAATACTGAGACATAGGGGAAAAAAATCATATGTACAGAGAATGCATTTCATCTCCGTTTGGAGGTAATGAGACAGTTTAGTGTGACATGTCATTTAAAGCCAGCTTTTTCTTTCTAATAGATTCAGTATCCCTGAAGAAGTGACTGACAGAGCAGTGCATGACATATTTCTCCCAGGACAAAAAAAAACTGGAGGTTGACACTATAGGGGAAGTAGCAGAGTCATGGTGATCTTCAGGAAGACAAAGGGACGAGTCCTTCTCCATCAGGTAAATAACACAGAGCTGTGCAAAATAAGCTGAAAGTTTCAAACCCAGTGTCTGTTAGTGCTGATGGTGCCCCATGTCCTTTAGCTGCAACCTCTCAGAGGTTCCCTGCCCAGCTCTGCAGCAGAGGCAGCCCCAGCAATATGCCCTGAGCAGTAACATACCCCAGGCTCTTTTCATCCTTTCTCTGAGCTTTGTCTGTAACCTTCTCCCGTTTGCTGGAAAATTTATAGTCCATGCCCTGTTTCCCCTGGGCTGTGGCTGCTGTGGGAATATCAGCTGAGGGAGTGTTTGAGGTATTCTTTGGCTGGGGAAAATCTATTGAGACTGAGAGTCTGTTGAGGGCTGGGTGGTTCCCAGGAGCTTCATTCCATGTAGGCTGCCAGCAGCCCACCCCAAGCTATCCAAAAGGAATTCACAGCTGTCTATTCAAACCAGACAGATGCTTCATTCCTTTTGACTGTGAGGACTTCAGAATGCATTGCAAATGGAGACAGATCCTCTCTTGTATAACAAAGGTGTATCATCATGTTCCCAGATGTGAGAGATGTTGCCACATACTTGGATGAAGTCCACACACAACTCTCGAGGGGGTGAAAAGAAGAGGAAAAAAGAAGAGGCACATAATGAGTCCTGGCACACGTGTACTCAAGGCCATCTGTTAATGTGATCTGCTGCCAATTTGTAGAGCTAGGAACCAGTCTCTGCAGGTCACAGATGCCAAGATAAGATGGGTTTAGAAAAGGCACTTGCAGAATGTGCTAATGGTCACTGTTTATCAGAAAAATCTTCCTCATAATGAATGCTACCAAAGGAGGAAAGTGCTGTTGTTTGGTACCTGGGACCACATCAGCTGATAGAGGTACAGTGTTCTTGTCATTTTCTGATGCCTCTGCTGTTGCAATGGAAAACAGAAAGTTATAAGCCTTGCAAGCACAGCAAGAAGCGAACTTCTTACCAACTACTCTGTAAGTTATTTCACTATTTTTCCTTCTGCTGCATAACTAGATTCTCCTTCACAGCGTGAGTCTGGAAAGGAATTGATGTACACCCGAGCATCCTTAGGAGCAAGAAAAACACAGCTTACAGGATGGATAAAGGCCTGTTTTCATCTGTGGCAAGTGCAAATCCACCCATCAGCCATGTCTGAATTGTCAGTTCTCAGAGCTGGAGCCTTCCCTCCTCTGCTAATCTCCAAAGTACCGGACCTAACCTCAGGAGACAGACAAATAAGGAGGAATGAACCACATTTACAGCTACCAGTTACCTTAAAAAACCAGCACATTGTTGATAAGAAGGGCCCTAAGCAAATCAGATTCATTTCCTAATCAGTGCCTGGTAATGTCATCATCATCCATTTGCATAAGCAGGATGTTTTATACATTGTTTGTCTTTGAGCAGGTACCTCCTCATTTGCTTGTGCTTGCTGATGTGCTCTCTTAACCTGCCACAGGCTTTTCCAAAGCTAGTGTCTGTGAATGCTTCTTAGATGATAATGAGCAGTATTCACCCTCTCTGCATCCTGTTTCTAACAAAGACTTGAAAAATGCAACCTGGCTTTTTATTTTCATTTATTTCTTCCACCCCAGTTTTATCTCTTTTCTTTCTTGTTCAGGTTTCTGGCTGCATGGAGGGCAGGAGCCTTTTATCAAAAGACAAGGAGTCGTCTTCTCCTTAGGAAATGTTTATGTTCCTTCCACAACACCAAATTGAGAAAACAGATTACCTCTCAGAAAGCCATCTGTTTCAGCATCCTGTGAGCTCTCAGGTTGGTTCTCGTGTTTTAGAAGACATCTGAATCCTCCTGTGATTTCTCCCTTTCACCTGTCTGCCTGTCATAAAAATTATTCTGAAGGCTCAATGCCCCCATCCAGACGTTTCAGAGCCTGAGTTTCAAGTGTCATGTTAGGGCTGCATTGTAAAAGCCAACAAGCAAAATCCCACCGCGACAAACAATCCCTTCCTTCGGTGCTCTAGGATTAATAAGCACACACTGATGGAAGCTGCAGGAGAAAATGAGAAAAGAGGGGAACTTCTGGAAAATGTTTTCAGTATTTTATAGTAAACCTACATTTTCAGTCCCTAAACCATTATGAGAGAGACTGTTTTCCATAGGCAAATCTATAGCTGTCTAATAGAAAATTGACATTTTGGGAAGATAGCCAACCTATTGTATGGAAGAATATGCTTTGAGACCCCAAAGGATTTTTCAGGGAAGGGTTACAGCCTCTTCTGTGTGCAAGCAAGACATGGCCCCAGCTTCCATGTCTTGCTTGCATACACAAGCTTAATCTTGGAGTAAGTTGTTAGTGGGGACGTAGAGCTTCTCCTTACAGTTCACTTTGAGTCTTAGAAAGTTCATTAACTCCAATTACATTTTCTTCAATTTGCTTGCCCCCCTCTACTTATGTCAGAGCCACTTAGTCTCTCCTTAAAATCCAAGTGGACATAAGGTGGACTAATGCCAAAAAAGCACTCACAGTATACCAAAGATATCCAGTAAATAGCTTTCTCAGCTTTTCCAAAATATATTTCTTATGTAAAAATACAGAGTGTTTAAGGACCATATGCTGAAAATAGAGTTGTCACAGAGCACATAGAAATTATGATAAATTCAAACATGTTGCTTATTTTTGGAATCATTAGTTGATGTGAGGGACATGATAATGGGATACAAAACTTTTCCCCTCTGGATCATGGGTTACACTGTGATTCAGAGAATTAGTGACTAAAGTAATTACAACCCCTATCTGTTTGTAGTGTAACTAAAATAGGATTAAGCTTGTCCATCTGACTCCAAATAGACCAGTGTCTCTGTTACCAAAGCCACCAGCACAATTAGCACTAATGGACATCTCCTCCTGAAGATATATGGCATGTATGCATCAATTTTCTCTGCAGAAAAGTTATTTAATTGGTAAATTTTCATCCTGGCATCTAATTGGGTCACTTTTCACTGCAAGAAAGGCTCAGAGTAATGTTCTGCAGTGCTGTGAGGAATAACGCAGTGTGGATGAGGGAGATGTAGAGCGGTTTTGTGATCCAGGAGGGCTGGACGATGTTTCTATCCCTGGTGCACAACTCTGGGCAAACTCCATCATCCTTCTGGGGCTGTTTTCCTTCATAGCCTCGCATCAGACCGGCAGCTATTTGCAACAGAGACCCTGATGCCTTGTACATCCTTGTTTTCAAATATATGTTTGCAGTTCTCCTTCCTCCTGCCTGATTCAGCAACAACAGCCTACCAAGGCCATTATTTTCATCTCTAATTGAATGATTTCTCTCCCTTCCTTCCCCATATTTTTTTAAAGAATGTCAGTGAAATCAGCACTCAGAAAAAGAGGTAAATAGATGAGCTGAAGCATCCTGAGCCAAAGAGCCAACGCTGTTATTTTCAGCAGGGTCTCCCACAGCTCAAAGCTGTAGCAGGCAGGAGGTCCTGGAAAGTGCCCCACTAAATCCCAATGGTGTGCACAGGCTGCTAATGGTTCAGTGGATGTAATAACCACAAGTCAGACAATAGCATTTTACTTTGTCTGAGATTAAAAATCCATCATACCTCTGCAGCCCTTGCAGCCAGGGGGATGCCAGCACTTCGATTAAGCCACACTGGGTGGTACCCACATTATTATCTGTTTCACAGGCAGAGAAACTGAGATGCAGAGAGATTAATTGACTTGCTCAGATGAGGTGAGACTGGGGAGAAACCCCAGAAGTGTAATTGCCTGTGCTAACTCTAATTGCCAGTGCATATATTCACGTCTGGGAGAGGCATCTGGCAAAGCAGGGGATGTAGAGGCATCCCCAGAACAAAGCAAGAAGCCGTGATTGAGGGTGCCAGTGAGATAGGAGACAAGGCTTCTCCTTCTCTATCATGCTATAAGCTTCAGTAGCCTTGTTCCGGGACTGCCTGATATCCCAAACATTGTTTGAAGTATGGGAATAACAAAAACCATCCATAAGCTGAGCAGCCAGCCCTCTGCCCCATCTCAAGCCCATGCTCTCCAGGCTGCAGACATCACAGCATCACTTTTGCCCCTCTGGAGCAGTTTCAGAGCTGCATCAGAGTTAATCTTTTGACTTAAGTGTTTTGCCTCCTCCCAGGTAAAAGAGAGGAGGTTTTGTTATACTGGCAGGATCCTGCTGAGCTAAAAGTAGCATAAAACCCTCTTGCCTTGTAAACACAGCACAGCAGAAGACAGGTGTCTTTGGGAGAGAGCTGTCAGCCCCACAGCACTGCCACTGCCCCCCCCCCCCCCCCCCCCCCCCCCCCCCCAGGCCTTTGTGCAGGAGGGGGTTTAATGCTGCTTTGGCAGGATAAGGAGCTTTTGTCACTGTTATTAAACAAAGCCAATCGTTGTGCTGCTGATCATCTCTGCAGGCTACAAACACACCTCAGAACCAACAGTATATCTAAGCTTACACTTTCACTTAGAGGAAGCTTTACTCTCCACTGCTGAATTGAGGTAGAAAGAAAAAATAGGTTTTCTCTTCCCATTCAGTACGAGATAATGGAAGAGGCAAAAGTGAACATCAGTCCCTTGTCCACAGCAATAAAAAGTGATGGATGGTGGCTCCTCTGTATCCCAGCAGAGAGCTGAGGTCACTGGGAGTTTCACAGAGGTTTGTCCCCATCTGAAATCCTGAGTTTCACTGTGTGAAATATATTTTGCAAGAGCTCTGCTGCTGTTGCTGGAGGGGCTGTGACAGCGCAGGAGTGTTGGTTTTCATTGTACAGTGTTATAAAGAATGAATCAATCGATAGCAATTAGGGCAGTTATTTTATTGATTGACATCCCAGGGCAAATGCTACATTTATTGCCAAGGATAAAACATACTTCACCATATACCCCAATAACCACAGAGCTATAACTTGATACTATTAATGTAAGACATGGTAAATCATGGCACTACCTCCTCCCATAGTCCAGTTCTATGCACAGTGTCGTGGTTTAAACCCACGCAGCTCGTTCACTCACTCAACCCCCCTGGCTTGCCCTCC
>NDXB01005628.1:3215-16939 GCA_002631895.1 Agapornis roseicollis | reverse complement strand
CTAAAACAGCCAATCTAAAACTTGAAGTAAAAAAAAAAAAACAACCCCCCCCCCCCAAAAAAAAAAAAAAACAACAACAAAAAAACAACCAACCAAACACAATTTTTTTTATTCTTCTCACTGCAAGAGCCTAGAAGTAGTGTTCCAAACCATGAAAACCCAGAGCTAGAACACGCTGTTGAAGCTCTTCAGCATGAGGACCATTTTCTTACTGGGTATAGCCCATGCGCAAACATCACGAATATGAAGAACTGAAACATTTGCATAATAACTTACTGTATAAGTGATAGCTGCCAACATTCCAATCACAGTCAAGGAACTAATGGAAAATGAAAGAGCTGTCAAGCCATCTGCAAAAAAGATGAAAAGAGAAGCCTGTTGAAAATTCCTGCAGTAGAGGTAACAAGAACATTTCTTCCTGAACTTGTTTCCTGAAGATATTTAAGTTTATTAGATTCAAGAATAAAAAAAAAGAATATGATGTATAGTTACCAGACATATCAACTCAGATGAAAAATGCACCTAGAATAGCTTTCTGTCAGCAGTAGATCCTCCTCCAATACTGCAAGCAGGACAGCAATCTCACCTTTGCTACAAGTTCACACGTGACACATTCAGTCACATAGTTGAATAGCCACTTATGAAATTGCTCCCACAGCTGTCTTGATGCCTCTTCAAGACTTATTTCTGGCCTCCACAGGATGCTTTTTGCTGTTTTTACAGGGTGATTTTCACTATTTACAGATACATTCAGGACAGTTCATCTTTGGTTTGTTTTTCATCACCTGATTTCTCAAAATAAAGCACTATCCAGAGAATGAGGCAAGCATGGATCCTTCATACAACCCAAACATGCCAGACTGTAGGCCTAAGCTACACTCGGACCATGCACATACAGATGTACGAACTGGAAGGTCATGGGACTAAAGAGTTATAATAGCCTTGCTATCACTCTACAAATAAAAAAGAATAGTAAAAGAGAAGTGTTACTAAACTCATAACCAAACTCCCTGAATCCTACTGTATAATTTTTCTTAACATCCATTCTTTAGCTTCACCATGCAGGACAACACAGCAAGCTTTTATTTATAGTAGCATGGAAACTTATAGTAGCTATTGTGGACATTAGCCTGAAGCAATCAATGCCAATTTTGTACCCAGACATATCAACTGATCTACTCTTTAGTGTTCTGCCCCATGTCCTCCCCTCCCTTATAGTTTAGTCAAGAATTTAGAGTACAGTAACTTTTATTCCTATTCACACATAATTACTGGTAGTTTTCATTAGCTGGTTACCATTCTTTTCCTGAACACATAAACATTCACAAACTCAGAAATCCTATTATAGTTACTCTCCATGAGGTGTATCTCTCTCTCTTCTGACCAACCCTACAGGCCCTCTTTCAAAGACACCAAAGCCTAACAGAATAGCACAACCAAACCCAACTTCACAGCTCAAATCTTTCCTTTGCCATTTTTGCTAGATAATACCAAACAACTTTCTCAAAGCTAACAGCAATATATTCATAAATTTCAAATACTACAGCCATGTTTAAAAAAAGAGGGGGAAAAAATAAAACCAAAATAAATATAACACAAATGCTAACCCAAATCATAAAAGAAACCCCAGAAATAAAAATCCCAGCACTATTCTCTGTTTAATACTTGAGAACATTTTACTTATGTTCTGAAGTTTAGGGGGGGAAAAAAACTCACACATAAACACCATATTTGATGGCTTGAAATACATGTACAGGAGGATCAACATTTAATATCATTTTAAAAGTCTGAACTATGTTCAGTGGAACATTAAGAAGCTAAGTGGCTGAAAAATTTATAATTATATACCAGAAGTTTATTATCAGGCTCTGCCTCAGTGGGTAAGTTTGCATTCCTTTTGTAATCCCACTACAAACTTAATGGACACAGAAAAAACCCTCCAAAATTAAGATCTTTATTTCTTGGTTAACTGCAGAAAATTTAAAAGGGTAAAAACAGAACAAGCAGAAAATGACAACATGAAAGATTTTTTTTCCTCATTTCTCCAGCATCTGGAACATGAAAGAACTTTCTGTAACACTACTGACAGAGAACCTGCTGACTGTGGAGTAGCTCTACAAAAGCCCTGGTAGGGTGTCTTGGTAGACAGGTAAGCTGGTCAGAGGTCAGAGTACATAACTGTGCAGAGAAGGTAAGGGAGCCAGGCTTATTCAGCCTGGAACAGAGATAGCTTTGGAGAGATACAACATCACCTGCCTATCAAAGAGGTAGAACCCAGGCTCTGCAGTGGTGCACAGTAGTTGAGTGCAAGACACTGGGTGACACTGTGCATACTCACACTGAGTGGGAAACTTTTTTCCCCACCACAAATTGAAAGAGTCTCTACCCTTAGAGGTTTTTCAAGAGCTAGCTGCTAAAGCCCTGAGCAACCTGGTCTGACATTACAGCTTCCTTCTTTGTACAGGAGATTGGACTTATGCGACTTGAGGTCGCTTCTGCGTTAAGTACCACAAACTAAGTCACAAGAGAATGCTAGTAGAGTCAGAACGCAAAACCACATACCAATCCAGCATCTTCATGATTAAGCCTTCCCAAGACAGGTAAAAGAAACAAATTTTTTACTGCAAGAGTGGCGAGACACTGGCACAGGCTGCCCAAGGAAGTTGTGGCTGCCCCATATCCCTAGCAGTGTTCAAGGCCAGGCTGAATAGGGCATGACCAACCTGGTCTAGTGGGAAGTGTCCCTGTGCATGGCAGAGAGGCTGGAACTAGATGATTTTAACATTCTTTCCATCCCAAACCATTCTGTGATTCTATGATTCCTAGAAATAAACATTAGCTATACTACACTTTCATAGCAAGAACATGTACAGAGCTGAATATTTAACAGTTTTAAGAAGGTAGCCTAGAAAAATTAATTTTCATCTCAGCTCAGCCACTGCCACTACCTGTATAAGCAGTTTAAGAAGCATTTTATTATACACTGTCAGAATCTTTCTGAAGCAAGAGAAACAAACAAGCAGACAGACAAAATTACAGAAAAGCCATCAACTTGTCTTCCCCATCTCCTATGCTTGCAAACACAGCTTACAGCACAGCATGTATCATGATGAAAGATTCTACAAGGATGTCAAAAGCAACAAAGAAGGGCTTCTTCAAGGACTTAAGTGTCAAAAAGAAAGCAAAAATGTGGGCCTGCTGCTGAGTGGGACAAGGTAAACAGGACATGGAAAAATCTGAGATACTGAATGCTGCCTTTGTCTCAGTCCTCACTAGCAAGACCAGATTTAAGGAAACCTGGGCCTTAGAAACCTGGGAGAAAGGCTGGAAGGAAGATGAATGCTTAGTGGAAGAGGATCAAGTTAGAAAATACTTAATAAAACTGGACAAAGTTGGCACACCCCTTCAGAGCCCACCAATTTCTGTACAAAACTCCTAGAATAATGCAGAATATTACTTGACCAAGGCTTGTAGCATTACATTCTAAAATATTCAGATAGAAGCCAATATTCTGACATATAGCAAGACTGAGACACAAATATTACAGTACTCATGCTTTTGGATTAAGGTTTGTAAGGTAACTTTTAGTTACCATTTTTCTGGATACATTTGGAAAAGTGACATCAAATCTGTCTTGGCTCACCTATTAAAGAGTTTCTTCATGCCTTTGCTTTGAAAACACACTCTGTTTAAATACATGAACTGCACAAACTGAAGGCCAAATTCCATGAAGTAGTATTTAATCTTTACAATAGTTTTTTATAGCTCTAGCATAAACAAATAAAGCAAATGCCAACAAAACAATTAAAGTAAAGGTCAATACTAGGAGAACAAAGGGTAAAAAAAAAATTCAACACCCATAGGATTTAGCTGCATAAACAGACAAAGCCATTTTAATAATCTCATTCTTGCAGTAAACAGCAATATCCTAAAATCAGCAAACTTCAGCATTCTAGTAACATTTAAAAGCTGTATCAAGTGAAGACTCCATGGAAGAAAATACCTTCCCCCCCAACCACTAATACCATAGGACACAACACTGGAATCCTTGCTGTCAAATGAGGAGTGTACTTAAGGCAGAGATTTGCCAGCATCTCTTCTCCATAGTTCAAAGGCTGTTCTGATTTTAATTTTGTTTGAACAAGAAGAGAACAATCTTGCCGCAAAGACTTAGTGTAGGGGAGCAATTAAGAGTCAAGTTAGAAAATTGTCACCAAGAAAGTTAATCAGTCAACAATGAGTATATGAAAATAAGTTAGTAGCAAGTTATACAAAGCTCACAACAAATCTCAAACTTACGACTACTTCCAAATTCTTCAAACAGGAGCTTCACTTTCTCCCACTCTGTGGAGTTCTTCTTGTTGGGAATATTCAAAGGAACAAAAGCACTGTAAACAAAGCAAAGACATCATCTTAACCTAATTTATCAAATATAAAAAGAAAAATATACTTCCACATCAAGAAAACAAATCCATTTTTTCCTAAAGCTAAACTATATAACATTAGATTAAAAAAAAATCTGAATGTAATATGTAATCTTATTCACTTTCTCCTTAAATGCTGTATTAAGACCAGAGTATGTGTGCAAGTGTGTGCAGTCAGGGCCAAGGTCTATGAACAGGTCCATGGTCTACCTACCAGTCTTACCAGAGCTAAAAACACTACACTCAAGCATCAAGAGATGCATTATTCTGATTTACTGTCTTGGTTTGACTCACATGCAGAGAATACTTTTTTTTTTTACCCTCAACTGAAACAATTTCTCTTAAATCTACAGTTCTGGAAGCTAGAATATAACAATTAATGTTCCCTACACCAGGCATTAATTAAAGTTCAATGAGATATGTTGTCTTTTATTATTACAACTAAACACCACATCTGCTGCGTACCATTCCTTGTTACATAGCTGGCCTAGAGAACTGAAGTGCAGAAAAGTTCATGAAGTATTTTTGGACCTTCCCATAGGCAGAATATAAAAATACATAATTAGATCTCTGCTTCAAGTCCCAATAAATAAATTAATAACAAATGTACATTTTCCAGGAGTATGCCTCAAATTTCAAGTACAGAACATAAGCATGTGTTTCAAAGGTTAGTGCTAACCTGTTTGCACTTATAATCACCAAAACCAAACTGATGCTCTGCAAAGAAAGTTAAAATTTTAAAAATTGCAATCTTTAAAAAAAATGCTTGGCTTTTAGCTTCTGGACTGTACAAAAATTAAGGCTAGCATTTCAATTATTGCACGCTTCCTGACTTAACGTTTTTGTTCTTATATCTGCTTGTAATAGTAATTCTTTCTGTAAAAGAGCATCCAGGCAGAACCAAGACACAGGTATTAAACTAGGCAAAATTTCTACCTACAAAAGCTAGCAACAAAAATAATTGTAGGTTTATTTGCTAAAAGGGGTTAAATAGAAGACTGGGAAATTAAGTGAGCTCAAGTCTTCTTATTTTAGCATCAGTATAAAATTTTCTATCTCAACCACAAGCAAGAAGCAAATGAAATTTAAGAACATCTTTGGATATTTGTAACTTGCTTGCCCTCCCCCCCATTACCCCTTGACCTCAGCCTTCAAAAGCAAGAGGATTTTTTTTCCTGCTTGGGTTTTCTTCCTGAGACTACCTACAACTATCGTGACAAAGGATACTGGTGAGAGCAGAAGCCACTGTACTCACTAGGAACATTCTGCAATTAGTACTCAGCTAAATCATGGCTGAAGGCAACGGACATCTGATTCTGCTCCTGCTCAAGCTCCAAGGGCCTCAGAAAGGAATGCAGGAGCTAGTCACATAGTTTAGTCCCAAGCAAGCAGTAATCTTACTTCCTGTCCTGAACAGGGTCCTTCAACTAGCAGCAAATTAGCCAGGCTAACTGTGCCACCAGAACAGACTTCTGGCCTCTAGCTTGACAGGCCACAAGAATAAAACAGAGGTAGCATGCCTAGCCTAGCCACGTACAAACCTGCATCCAGTTCACACTCCCAAAGGGCCACTAAAACACAGCCCATCCACTGGACCAGACAGCATATAGCAGTTTAGTCTAATTCTTCATGCATACTAAGCAAGAAGAAATTTGAGACAAGTCTTGGCTATCGTGTTGACTAAAAGGTCAATGAAGACTGAGAGTCATAGTAGCCATCATTAGAATGATAGAAGTTTTCATGCTAAATAACTCAATTCATCTGTCATTGTGATGTAATACAAGTAGCCCACCAGCAGCCAGTTAACAGAGCACAAGTGCCAGTGAAGAGTTTTGAAGGTGTAGCTGAATTCAGTTAAAGCAAACAAACAGAACAGCTCAGCTGTGCTGTCTTACATTTGGAGTTCTGTACACAAATGAAATTATTCACTGCAGCAATGTTAAGCATAGAAGTAAACTGCTATACTGTTTAAAACACATCCTGGGAATATTATGACTAAGATCTAGATCAATATTTGGGCTGAAGAACAAGTAAAGTAAATGCAAGACATGCAGTTTAAAGCTACTAACTTTTGGCAGGCCTAAAAATACACACAGGTGTAGACATGTCAAGTTTGATCCTTAAAGCAAAGTGTGCTATTAATCGTCATCCTTCACAAAATAATTTCTAATAAATTAAACTCATTTCCTTAAAGTGAGTTCTGCTATAATTTGCATACCTATTTATAGACTAACAAGATATATCCATAGTTTTTTAAAAGCTAATGGTTCCAGAAAATTTAAGGTAACCAATTTAATTCCAAACACTGAGTGTCAGGAAAACATTCCTTTTAAAACCAAACATTCATTAGCCTCAAATATCAAACATTTTACTTCAAACCAGATTGCTGTATAAATGCACCTTAATGTAGAATGTAGTATCTCAAGCCCCTTGGATCCAACACATGACATTTAGAGTAAATAAACTACATTCAAGAAAAGCACTTCGTGGAGACCTCATAGCAGCCTTCCAGTAACTGAAGGGGGCCTATAGGGATGCTGCAGAGGGGCTCTTCATTAGGGACTGTAATGACAGGACAAGGGGTAACGGGTTCAAACTTAAACAGGGGAGGTTTAGATTGGATATAAGGAAGAAATTCTTTGCTGTTAGGGTGGTGAGGCATTGGAATGGGTTGGCCAGGGAGGTTGTGAGTGCTCCATCCCTGGCGGTGTTCAAGGCCAGGTTGGATGAAGCCTTGGGTGGCATGGTTTACTGTGAGGTGTCCCTGCCCATGGCAAGGGGGTTGGAACTAGATGATTTTAAGGTCCTTGCCAACCCTAACTATTCTATGATTTTATGATTCTAAAAAGGGAAGAGCATTACTAGTTCTGAGTATTCCAATATATTTGTCCCATACTCTGCTCGTAATGATGCTCTGCATCAAGTTGTTTGTGTGAAGGGCATTTAAGTGCTATTAAAGATATGCACATTTTTGCCACAAGAAGAGGCTTTGTAACAGACAACTAGAGTAAGAGGCGTACATACTACTCTTGCTTAACAATTCAGACAAAAGAATCCTGTCCATTGAGCTGTGTTACCAACTTAGAAAAAACTCCAAGATCACAAGGCCCAAACCAGGTACGTTTCCCAAAATAGCCATAGATCTCTAATGGAGTACATTAAACATCTGAAACTTCAAGCTTAATATAACTTTTATGTTTTTTTTGAGGACTGCTGACCAGAAGAGAGGTAGGGACTTCATCTAAAGACAGACCTACCTATCTTTAGCAGAACCAAGCTATTTATTAAACAGTTTTAATTATACAGGTTACTACTAAATCAATCAGAACATGCCATTAGTCATGTAAGCACAAAAAGACAGGCTATCTTTTAGGCAGTTAACAGGAAACATCCCAACCCCTCTTGCTCTCTTAATCTGTGTGCATGAGTATTCTAGTCCATTAAACTCTGTCTCGTAAAATTAAATTCAGTACATAATATTCAGCTCTGTTTAAATGCTGCTCTGATCTGGATCACCAGTGAAAAAAAATCGCCTGCACCTGCCAGGTATAGGCAATAATGAAAGATTTGTCTTCACTACCAAGTTCAGTTGAGCCCCTCATATACAAGTTTCAGCTCCAATACTTTTACCTCTTCCCTATCACACTGGTATTTCTGAGGTTTCTCTTTGTCCTTGCTGTGCAATTTACTGACTCTGAGACAGGTAACTTGTCCACAGGAAGCATGTACCTAACATTGAAACATCTGCTATTTTTATAAATATATATACACACACACACATATATATACACATAACTATACTAGGACTAAAGTTCACATTTTTCTTCAGCAGTCACCTTATTTGCTTTCTAAACTGAGCTGTTTAATCTTGTTTCCCTTCAAGAGGACAGACAAGAGTTTTAATCTCCTGCAGCAGCACCTTAAGTACATTTCAAGGGCATAAGGTTGATGCTACTAGTTAATCATTATCATCTTAAAAGAAAGCAAGCAACCTTGTATGTATAATAGCAGAAAGATAGCCCCAGCTAGAACCCAGACATTCTATAATCCTATTAGTATCTAAAGGAGACCTGCCTCCTTCAGCAGTTACTCCTACTGTTTAGATCAGTGGGTTTTAAATCTGTACCTATAGAGAAGCACTGTTCAGTGACTTACTCCCAGGGCAAGTACTGTCTGGTTTGCAAGTCAATCTCACTGTCATATTAGAGGGGACCACAAAGATGCTGTAATTTACAAGTTGTGAAGCCTTTAAAGGACAAACCTGAAAGCACAGAGGACAATAAGGAAGTCAAGAACCCAAGTTACATATTACCAGAAGAGAACAAACAAGCTTACAGCTACTGGGGGCTCAGCTGACACCTAAAGATACCACAAAATTTTCTGAACTGGATATATTATACAGGACATGCATGTCTGCCTATGATGTTAGCCCACAGTCAAGGAAACTGCTTTTGCCAGAATCTTTAATATTTCTAGGCCATGATTAAACTAGCTCAAACTCCTTTAGTCTCTTATAATAGCAAATGTTACTTTTAATTGAAAGGACAATAGACTTGTTAGATGTACCTGAAATGTTTATCATCACTAAAATAATATTCCCATAAGGTGGAATACAACTGGAAGCATTAATTTCACTCTAGTGCCTACATTCCAGTACTTCAATATGGATAATTTTAGCATACATTTTGTAAATTTTACCAACTTTACTGCTGCAGACAAAATGCTATAAAGCTTATGACACAGCATGCATCAGAAACATTAAATACTGGTATGCATGTCATGCTTAATGGTGAACTTAAATTGAATTTGCAAAACTCCTTGGAGTTTCACAAAAGTAGCACTTGCTGCAAACAAGTTATCACTTCAAAAATGCCTGCTTTTCACCAAATACCAGCAAAACTTTTATCATACAAGGTAGAACTATCCCAAGTATAACCCCACACTACACTCATGTCCTTCACAGAACACTTCCATTTAGGAAAGTACCAAGCACATAAAACCTACTCTTTTCCTAAAAGCTGGTTAGGATGTCCATGAAGACATTTGATAAGAGGCAAAAAAATATAGGAAGAGCACAAATATTTTATGACTGTATTGATATCCCAGTGTATAAGAGAGGAAATGTCATATTCATCGTATTCGTTAGGGATGTTCATACTGAAATTGCACTTGGAAGCACAAGTACCTCCATAATTAAGAAAACCCTTTTATCTTCCAGTTAAACTCTTATCTTTCAGGTACCTAATTCTCAGGCTGTTTAAGCACTATTAGAGATTAAGCTAGATATTCATTACACAGATTGAGTACACTATAGTCTCCCTTTTCTAAATTTGCATAAAACAGTTTTGTTTGGAGGCCTATTTAGCATATCCCCTGTTAATATTCGATACAAATACTTACCCAATTAAGAGAAGAACCACACAAACTGTGATGAATCCCAAAGTATATTTGAGCGCAGTTTTAACCTGCTGTATATTAAAAAAAGTTCATATATTAACATAAAAAAATCTAAAGGAATTTGTACAGCAAGTTATGGCAAAGCATAGTTAGTGCAACAAGTGTTCTACAAAATTACTTCCACAGAAAATGAGTAGTTTTAAACACAAGTCAGAAGTAGACATTCTTGAAGAATCTCATAGCTTGATATCACTGTTCACAGTTCTCAACTTACGTTTCCATCATGAACTACACACTTGAGCAGCTATGGTTAGCAGCTAGGGTACATTTGTTCAGTGCCAACACATTCAAACAAAATTCTTATTACCGATGGTTTATAGTATGGCTGGGATTAGATGACTTTTTCTCATGGTAAGGTTACAAATGAATAGAGGGGAAAATGATCACGATCAAGGATTAAAAGATTCTTTAAAGAAAAGTATTTTCATTTCAGAAGTTAGCACCTTACTGGAATGCATTTATTACATTCCCTGGAATGTCATGTAAGTCAAAAATCTTCTGTGCATTCCAAAACACAAGTACCAGCTACAGGTAAATTACTACTGCCTACTTCCAAGAAAAAAAAAAAATGCAAACACTGTAAGGAAGGTAATCAAGTATAGTGTCTGTCTCAGAATCAGTATAATCTTCCTGTCTTCTATTATAAAACCTGTTGAAATGCATGAGATTTTTCTTCAAATGGAAAATGTAAGAAGTTTTCCCTGTATATTAAATAAGGCCCAAAGGAATCTGTAGGAAGAACGCATGGCAATACAAATGTTAATTACTTCTCTCACTAAAGTTTCATTTCCTGTGAGACCACAGTGCTTAGAGTATACTATGCCAGACTAAGTGTGAAGAGCTGCCTGGGTATTTTGAAGGAACTGTAGCCACAGACTAGGAAATAAACACTGTAGTAGCCAAGTTAGACAATCAATCATTCTTGCTTTTGTTTTCATGTGTTCTCATTTGTCTTTTCATTGCTTGGTGCATTTGCCAGACTGAACTTACCAAGCATGTGTTGCCATCATCTTCTTCCTTCTCCTCATAATAGAAATAGACAAAGGGAATCCACAGAAAGACGCAGAACAGTATGATGGAGTACAAAGCTAGCAGAAATAATTTAATTAAGTGAAGAGATAAAGATATATTAATACTTTATATAGTGCATAGTAATTCAAAGGAAATAAACAATTTATTCTTATTGTAGTTCTTATTAATTTCAAGCATTGAAAAGGAAATAAAATTTACTAGCCAGCAGATGAACTATTACTTTTTTTTTTATGAACTCTGAAGGACTTTAGAATTACCCTTTCAGACTAAAGGGTTCAGTTCATGCTGCAATCTAGCAGTGAGCCCAGGAAAAAAAAAATTAAAATAAGTAAAGCAAGGCATGAAGGATCAAACCTTTTAAAAATGCAACTAAAGCCTCTTATGTCAACTGCTTAGTAATCTGAAGCTAAATATTACCCACTTCCTTTTGTATATTCTTCCCTCGATTTTCAAACCAAAATGCTTCAACTCACTGAAAGCTTGCTTGGTAGCAACAGTCATTTTTTTTAGAAGTTATTTGACTAGCCAAAATCAGCTTTGAAGGCAAGTCAAAATATTAGAAAATGCCATTCAATTTCTTGAAGAAACGCTTCCAGTCTTTACTTTGAAAAGCCAAGCCACATTTGACAAAAGATACTTTCAAATTAGCAAGATAAGGTAAAAGTTAGTTTCAGATAATACTGTTGAACTAATTAAAACTTATCTAAGAGCTGATTAGCAAGCTACAAGATATAACTATCTAGCTAGTCCTACACTACCTATAGAAGTGTGTTAAAGATTGGGTCCCATGGTTTAGTCTCATTCCAGATCATATCAAATTAATGCTTTTCACACAGAACTTCATCAGCTCAAGCACTAGACCTTCTTAAAAGAAAGGCTGGTTATTAAACTAGTGGAATAATATAACACAGCATATTTCTGCAAGCCTTTCCTAATAAGCATCCTTACACTTCTGCAATTCTCAATACAATTTTGGGGGAAACATAACAATCCTCTAAAAAATCACAGCAAGTGACATCAGTCCCAGTGGCTCATGAGGCCCAGTACTGTACTTTTAATCGTGACAAAAAGAGATAATATTCAGCCTTTGGGACTCCCCAGACAGCCAGCATTAGACCATTCTCACCTACTCCCTTTTTCTATTCAAAATAGTCCATTTCAAGCAGGCACATGATATCAAATAATCTAGCTGTTCTGATACTGAAAAGCAAATACAGCACACTTTGAGCAATATTAAGTGTAACTGGATATTAAAGACTCTGCTGATCTTGCTCAGTTATGTCTGTGGAAAAGCTTTCCATTTTCAACCTCATTCAAGAAGTATGATTAGGTCAGATTTTTCTTTACCATATTTCACCTGCTCTTTATCTAAACTAAATCTCTGGAGCTCAGCATGTGAAGTATACCACAGGAGTTGCTCCTACACTCAAGTCTCCTCTACCTACAATCCATTATTTAGTCTTACAGCACAGGCAAAGGCCACACTACAGAGCTAGATCATGCTTACAAGTTAAAGATCAAATATACGTGGTTTTGCCTGTAAGGTCAAGACTGCATAAGTATAGCTAAAATATTCAGACATAACTACTCACTTCTAACTGTAAGCATCTGAGAAGCAGATCATAAAGCACATCACCATTCCACACCAATAACAGAAAAGCCACAATCTTATCTACTTGACCACAGCAGTCAGATGCTGAAATGCCCTTCCTCAGTGAGCATTAAGAGGCAAGTCAGATCTGATTCAAGGAGTTCTACTTCCCCCTCTCCAACACCTGCCTGTCGTACTGAAACTCTTCTTTGCACCATCTTCAGTGCTTGCTAGACTCTGTGCTGGGTCACCTTAATTTTCCACACTGACAGAAGACTGTCACAAAGACAGCAGTTTCACAGTACAGGTGGCCAACACCACCTTGGGTCTGCATTAGGAAGAATGGCATCAGCAGTTTTGAGATTTATGTTAGGACACCACAAGCATCTACCAAAAGCCAAAAAATTACTAAAGCGGAGTGGCAAAAAGCACTCTAGCATGCTCCTGGAAAAGAACCCCTTCTGGAAAAAAAATACTGCACTTCCATTTCAAGCATGCATCCAGCCTTAATACTTCCCACACTATTTAAGCTATTGACTACAAAAAATTGAGCCAAGGTGACTCCAGCTGCAGCTAAACCTCTGTTTCTGCCAACTCAGTTATGGAAGTCAGCAGACCTGTAGAGCTGTAATGGTTCTCCCTGGGACTTCTTTAGTGCTGACCTTAGGAAATCCCCAAGTAGAGACCAATATCTTCAGGCAGTTCATAAACCTGTCAGGTAGTCACCTACATCTAAGAAGAGGTAAAAATCAACCACGGTTGCAGTTTTCTGTCCCACAGACATTATTTTAAGCCATTAAATTGTCACAACTCCTTCAAATTTATGCTTTACTAGCAGGATTGAAGTTCTCAGCCAATGCTAACTTCTAAAAGAAGTTTCATATTAAAAGCCTTAAGCTCTAATAGCATACTCTCTATCAACTTTGAAACAGGATCTGCATACACAAGATTCAGCATAAGACTCATTCCAGAATTTTCCATCTGTCAGGAGTGCTCTGCTGGTAGTCCACCCTTAAATTCACCTTAAATGTATTCTCTAGAAGTCACAGGCTTTCAATGTATTTCAAGACAACAGGTAATATTGAGTCTTGAGGATACTTTTACTTACATGTAACTGCATAAACTCCAACTTATACTTAAGTGTTGCAAAAGCTCTACTATTTGCCTTGTTGAATAACCTTCTTACCATGGTAACTTCATAGGACCAAGCACAGGGAAAA